>PVKM010000118.1:0-91788 GCA_004027735.1 Carollia perspicillata | reverse complement strand
ACTCACACGACTTCACTCCAGGAAGACAAACAAACCAATTAAAAAATGGGCAAAGGACTTGAACAGACACTTCTCCAAGGAGGACATACAGAGGGTCCGGAGACATGTGAAAAGATGCTCAGCATCACTGGCCATCAGAGAGATGAAAATTAAAACCACAATGAGATACCACTTTACACCCATAAGAATGGCCATCATAAACAAAGCAATAAACAACAAGTGTTGGAGAGGTTGTGGAGAAAAGGGGACCCTAGTGCACTGCTGGTGGGAATGCAGACTGGTACAACCACTATGGAAAACAGTATGGAATTTCCTCAGAAAACTAAAAATGGAACTGCCTTTTGACCTGGTAATATGCTCCCTTTTAAAGTTACTTAATGCCAAAGCAGATATTCCTGGGACAAATAATACCACACAGTAATAAGCTATTTTACATCAGAAAGAGCCAAGAAACTTTCCTTAGAGGGAAACAGAGAGGTCCAATCACAACAATTCTATAGCTGAAACTAATACCCAAAAAGGTTAAGTGACTGGACAAAAAGCATTCAGCTGGTTTGTGACCAAGCTTTTCCCAATATTCTACATTGCTGCCCCTGAGGATCTGACATTATTTCCTACTGGACATTCCGTTATATCATGGAATCACAGAATGCTGGACACAGATGAGAACTGGAGGACATGCAGTTCAACCCCTTCCACCAAACAGCAATCTAGTCAACATCAAGAGTTTCATATAATGAATCCTGGGAATCTTCGAGAGTTAGCCTAAGATACAGGCATGCATAGACTTGAAATTAAGTCTATTTGTTTATAGTAAAATCTGCAACACAATTGCTGACAAAACAATTTAAACTAACTCATTGGGTTCCCCTTATCCCATACTCCAGTCTCATTCCCTTTCCTCCTTCCAAAAATGGCCATTTTAACGTGTATACTGAGTATTCTGAACGCATGCTAATGTTACATAGGCCTGAGAATGGCAGATTTGATAAACAATAGTAGAGGAAAGATGCTATTGAGAGAGAAATCTCTCTTTAAAGTTCCAGTATAAGAACTCAAATAATACTTTTCTTTTGTTTATTTTCTGAGCTGTTTTTTTTTCCCTCAGAACAAAACATAGTTGAAGAATCAACTCTCTGTCCACTCCACCTTCACTTTAACCTTTGGGTTAAAAACTAAAAGTAGGAAGAGAGGAGTTGATAACACTCATGTAAACCTGACAATAGCCAACGTGCCACATGATGTATCCTTCAGAGACCACAAAGCAGCTACAAGGCCTCTGGGTTTCACTGTATAAGGCTCCAAGAAACACCACGGGCTCCAGCGCATGAACACTCAACGACTCAGCAAAGAGTCTCAACAAACACACAGAACTGTCTGTTCGTGTGTGACATGAACTTTTAAAATCAGAAGGAAAGCACTACAGAACTGGTCTTCAGCAAAATTAAAGATGGGGTTTGGTGTGCTCAGACTTTTCTTCACAAGTCTTTTCCTTTTCCCCAAAGACTCTTCAGAGGTACCAGCCAGTTTCACTCCATCATCTGCCACATCAAAATCTGTTTTTAAATAAATGACTGAGAATGTTTATAATATTAACTAGGGAGTAAAATTCGCATCCTAACAGGCATTATGTCTAGGGAAAAAAAAATCTCCCACTGTGGAGCAACGAGAGCAGGTAACATGAAAGCACACCCACAGATTTCTAAGTGAGCTCCATCACCTTTATGTTTACATCACTGAAAGCTAACACCTGCAGTCTAAACTTAGTGGCATCAGTTGGGATGGCTAAAGGTCTGAAAGCAGAGAACAGGGGATGCCTGCCTCAGCTGAAAGTATGTAAAATGGCATGCGGCAATGTGAGCCATCAGAAGGAAGTATGCAAAAACCCCCAGACTTAGCAGAACTATGCTGTCCAAAAAAGGGGATAGGAGCCCACTCTACCAGGTGCTGTTTGCCTGCGTCAAGCGAGATCAGAAAGAACTCCAAGTGCCTCTGGAGCACATCATTACAATATTATGAACAGGGGCTAAGTAGTCCTATTGGGGGCAGAATGGTTGAAGGAAATGAAAACATTACTCTGGAAAAGATGTGCTGTTTTCATAACTTTTTGGCTTATTATGAGGAAGAGGCATCAGATACAGTTTTATATGGTGATTTTAGAGTTTAAAACTGGAGTCGATTAACATATGTTCGTTTCTAGGAGGCAGCCTAAGGTGTTCGGTACAAGGGTTGGCCGAAAAGTCCGCTTTGTTTTTTCCGTAAAACAAAAGACACATTTTCCATTTTCACCAATAGCTTTATTGATTTGGATATTTTGAATATGTCAGCTATCTCCCGCATGGTATGGCATTGATTGTTTTCAATTAATGTCTTAATTTGATCGCTATCTACTGCAAGTGGTCTACCTGACTGTGGAGCATTGTCCAGTGAGAAATCCCCAGCACAAAGCTTCACAAACCACTTCTGACATACAAATAGCATTACTGTCTATTTTCAAAGAACTGTTTTTCAAATCCAAAATACTTTATGGACATCGAATCAAATGTATAAAACATTATTACAGTGATTGACATGACAAGCCCCCTCCCACTGTATATATTAAGAAGAGCCACCAATAGCATAGTTATAAATCTCTAAAATAAACACTATCATGTGGGTAAATAATTCAACCAGAAGACCTATGTATATGTTTTTAATCATTATTTTATGAACACCCCTGAAGACTAAGCTACTAATTGTAAGAGAGCCAATGATTTTTCAAGACACTCACGTTTGACTAGAAATTTTATTTGCTAATATGTATCTTATATACATATTAGATCCACATTTTCATTTCATTACCTTGTGAAACTTGTCTTTCAGTATATTTTTAGCTGAAATTGTAGGGTGCATTTTGGAGTTGAAGATTAAGAGGCTAGTATCTTGGTAGGACTAACATACCTTAAAACTGACTTCCTGTGGGATTTTGCCATTGTTCCCGCACCACAGTACATTCCGTTTCAGTTCAAATTCCACTGTACAGATAACAACTTTGATACCTGTTTGGTGAGTTCTCTTGGTAACCACACATTTCTGTGAATCACTGTCTGAAGGTCATCCAAATACCTGACATAAAAGCAAAAAACAAACTCCCACAACTCTTACTTTATAAATCTATTTCCTCAATGAAAATAAAACTTCAAATAAAACACAGGTAGAGACACCTAGACACTTGCAAAAATGAGTAGAAATAAGCATTTATCGGGTTCCACAAAAGATTCCTGCTAAGATCAGTAATTAAAACATGTTAGTGTTCTGAAAACCATTTTCAATTCACTTGTAATAATTTGAAGTTTTAAATATCCAAAAATTTATATAACTACTATTGACATTTTCCAGGGTTAAAAGTAAAATCAATTTTACATTTCTTAGGTACAGGTCAGAAAGAGTCTTTGGTGGCTAAGGAAAATGGACAGAGATTGAAAGGTCACCAGGTTGCTATGGATAATCTACAAATAACAAGAAGAATACAGGCACTGATTCAAGCAACTCATCCTAAAAAAGACAATGTCTTTAAAAACAAAATAGAACCCCAAAAGCTGACTTCAAGTTATTAGCTTTTCCTTTTTTTAAAAGATTTTATTTTTATTTATCTTTAGAGGGGAAGGGAAGGAAAGAAGGAGAGAAATATCAATGTATGGTTGCCTCTTGTGCGTCCCCCACTGGGAACTGGCCCGCAACCCAGGCATGTGCCCTGACTGGGAATCAAACTGCGATTCTTTGGTTCACAGGCCCGCACTCAATCCACTGAGCTACACCAGCCAGGGCTCCTTTTTTAGTTTTTTAAAAGCTAATTCTAAGCAAGGAGAATGGCTTTAGCCCAAACATGCAAGAATAAGACAAACTGTACTATGTATCAAACACAATGATTCATTAAAATCTTATAGATACCTAAATCAGGAGACCTATTTGGATTTTTTCCCCCTAACACTTTACTTTCTCCCACTGAACAGATAATTCTATGGTGATTTTTTTCTTCCTTTTAACCTAAGAATCTTCCATATTTTCATCCAAATGGATAACTGTCAACACTGCAGACCTGGGGCACTTTGTGAGGGAAATGTGATTAGGCAACAGCCAGATGTGGAAAGTTAAATGCAGGAGGAGCCCAAAATGAGCCCAAGGGCTTAGAGGCCTGGGCAGAGTGACAGGGTGGTATTACCCTACTGTCACAGAAAAGCTGAGTGTCCTGGCAGTCAGGGGTGAGGAGGAGGTAAGCTAAACAATTGCTGTTGGTTGTCAGAGATCCAGTTTGTGATCTTTTTTTACATGGAAGATAACATGGAATAAACCAGAAGAAGTTGAGCAGACAGCAGAATCTGTGAATCATCCAAACACACACAGGCTAAAACCTGCTGTTGACAGATGTCATCCAGGCCCCTCACCTAAAGAATAAGAACAGAGGCTCAAGAACTGAACTCGCAGGTAAGGGGCACAGCCTACCTTTTGCCAGTTCCATCATCATTGTGATTCAGCAAACACTGTTCTTCCAAGACTTTTCCTTATGTTTACAATCCCACACACTTCAAAAGATCTCCACAAGCCAAAGCATACTTCACTCACTGAAATACGTTCGCTCAGCTAGATCAGATTCTACTCTATTTTCTGTTAGACCTGGTTTAAAAGTGAAAGATAAGCTCACTGTTTTGGCAGGTAATAGAAATAACAAACTCATCAGAAAGGAGCAAACCCTGTCTGAAAATCTAACATAGTTTTCTGCATTTCTTGTCTTAGTTCAAAATACAATAATTTAGTCAATGTCAGCAATGAAAATAATGCCAGGTCTGCTTTTTTCTTCCAGAGTAGGGAAAAAAACATATTCAAATATAAAGAATAGCTGTATTTACTCTGAGACATTTGTTTAACTAATAAGGAAACTTTCCACAAACGAAGTTTCCTTGAATCACTCTCAACCAGACCAGAAAGCACATCACAAGACACTTTTTAAATGCAGATGCCTAGGAGCTTCCTAGTACCTAAAACTTCTGATATGAGAATAATCTGTAGTGTTGGTCTCAGGCGTCTGTGGTACTAAAAGCTTTCCAGGTGATTTTTAGGTGCAGCCAGGCTTGAGAACCACCAAGGATACATATACAAGGATTGATGTGATAGAAAATTAAGTGCTAAAAATTGCTAGGGGTGGAAGGATCAAGGGAAAAGGACTTATGGGCATGGACAACAGGGTAGTGTGAGTGGTGGATGAAACAGGTGGTGCTAATGGGAGGGGCACACTTTCTGTGAGATTGCTGAATTTATTTGACACTGGCTTAAACAGAAAAAATCATTCCACAATTCTGCTCAACACCATATGCATAATTAGTACTAATTTAGGGAATACTGTCTTTCATGACGTTTTGTTATCTTAGTCTCTATATTAATAGTTGGTACTTATATATAGAAATAAGTAAGGATTTATATATTTATATACTCTGAATAGTTTTCAAATGAAAGGCATAAAAGTTGTTCTTTACTTTGTTTCCTTTTGGTTCTGGTTTGTTTCCTCTTCCTTAGCAATTAATTTGCATTACAACTCCATTATGAAGAGGAGGTGCTAAGGGACAAAGCTAGTGAATAGCTGGGAACTTAAGTACTCCGATCACCCAGAGCACACAGCTTCAGCTCTGTAAGCTCAGTGCAAAGAAATCCATGTCTTATCAGGGAAAAAACTGCTAAACTACCCTAGAAACTGCAAGCCTCCCTGGAGCTCAGATCAGACATTTAAAAAGTAAACACTGCACAATTATGAAGAAATCGAAACAGGTGTTTTCAAGTAGGAAAGATCAAGGACATAAATAAAAATGATCTTTTTGAGGAACACAGTTGTTTTCTACCTAGAATTTTTCTTGACAAAAATATTCTTCCTTTAGTACTGATGCACGTCATAGGAGTTTCTAATTTCTCAGTCTTATAAGTGCCCATTTTACTCTGATACTGGGAGACAAGCCCTAAAGCTCAGTTTTGAGAGCAAAACAATGTAAACTACATCTGGACCAAAGAAAGACCCTAAAATCAGTGCTTGTCAATTTGATGCCACCTCTACTGTTGTTTTTGGTTCAATTTCAAAGTATATCTTAACATTCTATGTATTAGTGATGTCATAGCATTCAGGGCGATAACTCCAGGTTACACTTAACGGAAATAAACTCAATGAACCCTAAAACAAGAAATTTTCTCATATAAAAACAGTACATATAGGACAGAAATAGGGAAAAACACTTAATCTCTCTCAACATCCTTTTTCACTGAGGTGCTTCCAGTGACTGATTTTATATTTTGACATCTTTTATTTATGAAGAAGTTGGGTAATGTGTTTTATTTTTAATTCAAATATAAGAATAAAGGAGAAAGCAAATGCTTGTTAAATACACTTTATTTTCACATGCACACAATTTTCATTTATATTCAGCAACTGACTCTTTAATTCAATATCTTCTACTAAAAAACACGGAGCCTTTATATGTATGTCTCTGTACTGTTAAAAGTTGTTAGTGACCATTTATAACTTTAATTTCTTGAAATATGGAGCCCTCTAGTGGCAAAATATTTGCATATTGCCATTTAAAGAAAAAGATTAAATGAGTTCTTTTCCCTTTATTTTTTCACAACAAATTGAAGTAATAATTGTACATTCTCATTATGTATCATTTTAAATAATTTAGTGTCCTCTTAAAAATAAGTTATATTTATATCACTACCAACAGTAAAAATAGTCAACTTAGAAAATATTTTGAAACTGTTTAACCTTAGAGAAAGTAGAAGAGTATAAATGATATTCAATAACACACAAAAATATATCAGACTAAAATCACATTATTCTTTCTTAATGATCATGTGCCAGATGGTAATACAACTGAGTTCACTGTGGAGCAAAGTTGTTGCTTATAGAGTTTATTTTGGAAACTAGAAACTGATCTCTACAGACCAGCAGCACCAGTTAAAAACACACTACTCAAACAGGCATTGCAGAAGCTTGCTTCACTGGAACAATCCCACTTAACTGTTAGAGTAATCCTGTCAGATAAAGAAGGAGTCGGTGTTCAAGATGGCCGGAGTGATTTCAACCTCTTGGCTGTCCCCTCCCACACAGAATATGGACGACCTGTGTAATCAATAGGATACTGCAGAAATGACAGAAGTTTGAGGCTTAATCATAAAATACATTGTGACTTCTGCCTTGATCTCTCTTGGACTGCTTGCTCTGATAGATGGCAGCTGCAATGCCATGAAAATAGTCAAGCAGTTCTACGGATAGGTCCACATGGCCAGGAACCCCATAAGCCCGCCTGCCAGCCAGGCGCAATCGTGCCAGGCCTGTGAACGAACCACCTTGAAGTTACCCTCAGCCCCAGTCAAGGCTTCACGTGAATGCAGCCCCAGCCGACAACGTGGCTGTAGCCAGAGTTGCCCTGCTAAGCTCCAAACTCCTGACCCTCCAAAACTGGAAGATAATGTTTTATTAGGTTTCACATCGATTTATTATATATTATACTTAAAGAGACAATACAAGTCGACACTATTACTGTCTCCATTTTACAGAAGAGCCTGCGAATGTTTAAAACTTTAAATACCTCTAAAAAGAGGTATAGTATTCTTTTCCTTTTTGTTGAACTACTTTACGTGTCTGTTTTTCAGCCATTTCCCCAAAACAGTCAACCTAAAATATAAAATAGTCCAGAGATAAACCAATCAACCATATAGAACATTTCTTCAAGCTTTGCTTGTTAAACAGATTAACATCCCTAAACTTAAAAAAAATCCCTTTAACTCTTGAAAGAAAATAAATTATTTTGCTAATCACCCGTGTCTCAGCCTATATTCCAAATCTGTAATATGACTTATGTGAAAGTGAGTGAAAATCCCCTTGTCTCGTAACCGGTCTTTGTAGCCCAAGAAGGATGCTAATACAGCGAATATAATTTGACTTAGTTTATCTAAATGCACAGATGCACATGGTGACTAAATAGCCCTTGCTACATGCCAAAAGCTATTCTAAATGCTTTTTGTATTAACCATGTAAGCTTCACAACAACCCATGAAGTAGGTTCTATTATCCCCATTTTACAGGCATATAGAGGTAAGAGAAGGTTAAGGAACTTTCTCAAGGTCACACATAATAACAGAGCCACGTTCGAACCCCAGCAGTCTCGTTTCCTGAGACTGTGCTTTAACCAGGAGCCTATATTGGCTCTCCTAATCCCTAATTCATTTATTTTATAAAGTACTGTGGGTAGCAGAAAGACCACGTGCTTTAGAATTGGAATATTTGAGTTATAACGCCCCTATATCTGCATGATTTAACTATTTGCAATCTGTTTTTCTCATCTGTAAAACCAGGATAAAAAGGTTGCATTTTTATTTTTATGAATGTTAAAACATAGTTAAAAAACACGCTTCACAGTGCCCTACCCATAATCAATATATATTTGTATTTTATCTTTTCTCCATAGGCAGGTTTTTATCAAAGCCAATAAACTTAAGCTTTACAGTCCCTTACTTTCACAACCTCACCCAAGACATTGCCTAATTTCATGTTCATAACTTCTATTCCTTGCCTTTAAGAGAGCCTTCAAATTGAATGATCTTCAGACTTCACAAAATCAGGGATCTACCTCTGTTCTTCCTGTTAATTATTTCAACACTAAAGTTAGCCCAATGAGCTCCAGTCTGGGTGAGAAAGAATAAATATACTTCATTTTGTCTGTCCCAGTAAATGCAGCTATAAAACCTAGACAGAGTGCATGTTGCAACTATTTCAGAAGCAGGAAAATAAAAGAACAACAACAAATTTTAAAGTACTATTTTGTCCACTCTCTCATGTGCTGGGCCTCAAGCATTTCTGTGGTAGCAGAGGGAGGTAGCAAAAATAGAAGCCCACAGGAGCAAAAACTCTGAGCAAAGGGAACCTTCATGTCTGATTGGAAGAACACTGGTTCCAACAGGGTGGGGCAAAACCCTGTTGCTTTTATTCTTTCTATAACTTCCCACCACTTATCCACAGACATGGGAACTACACAGTTAACATAACTAAAGCCCCAGCTTTCCAACCAGGGAAACAAAATGAAAGTGGGAGATGAGAGTAGTTTTCATGGGCCCTTGGTCTCAAGCCAAGCTACACACGCGTGGGTCTGATCCTAAGTAGACATCGAGAACGGAACTATTAGCTAGAGCCCTGCTCAATTCCCACTTTGGCCACTAGGTGGCAAAGGTGTGGGAAAACAACTCCAAACAATACTGAATAGCCTTTGAAAACTGAACTACTGATACAGAAAACAATTCACAGAGGGATGGTTGAAACTTGAATCCTGAACTTAACTGAAACAACTGAGTACTTAAACTAAAATGTCAATACTTTTCCACAGGATTTAAAAGAGATCAGAGCCTGAAAATAAAATGGACAGGATAAAATCCAAAATTAATTGGCATACAAAGAAATACAAAAAAATCTCAACTTGCATAGGAAAAAAACCAGACACCAACTCTAAAATGATACAGATGATAGCACTATCTGACAAAGATTTTAGAGATTTATAAAAATGTTCTGACAAGTAAGGCAAACGCTCTTGAAAAGGATGAGAAGACAGAACTTAAAGGCAGTGTAGCTTTCTTATATTAATATGCAATCCCAATCAAAACATGCTCACTCACACAAGTCTGTATGCAAATGTTTATAGTGGCTTTATTTATAATTGCCATAAAATGAAAAGAACCCAATAACTAAATAAACAAAGAACTGTAATGGGTACATGTAATGTTATATGTAATAACATTACAATATATATGTATGTAACATATTTTATAAATACATACACATATATACGTATATATAAAAATGCCACTCAGCAGAAAAAAGAATTGGCTATAGAACAACTTTGATGAATCTCAGGCATTATAGGAAATGAAAAAAGTGAGTCTCAAAAGACTTACATACCATATGATTCCATTCACACTAGATGGTCTGAAAGACAAAAACTACAGTAATGAAGAACTGAACAGGGATTGCCAGGGCTTGGGAAGTGTGTGTGATCACAAATAGACAACGTAACGATAATCTGGAGGGTGATGGAGCTTTCTAAATTTTTAACATTGAAATGTAGACAAAACGTATTCATGTTTTAAAGTTCACTATATAGAGCTATACACAAAAAGCCAATTTTACTGCCAGTTAACCTAAAAAGTAAAAATTAAAAAAATTAAAGCCTAAGTTTTAAAAAACAGGAAAACAAATTGCTAGAGATTTCTGAAAAAAATTATAAAAGATGAATGATATGAATTTGCTAATTTAAAGGGCATTTGGTCCTTTGCACTAAAAGCCAGTGAAATCAACTAAACAGCATCAGAACTTAAAATGACTTAAAAAGATGTAATCCTACCCAATATGCTTCCTGCTCTACTGTACATACAAAACCAAGACCAAAATAGCACATGGAAAGAAAATTGAAGAACATGGTGTCCACTGTCAGTCATTAAGCAGCAAATCACCAAGCCAATCAGGTCTGGAAGCTGAGAAACATCTAAATTTCCTGAGATAAGAATCTCTCTGTTTTGGGAAGACCCACTCCAATATTAATAATTCCACCTGGAAATTCCAAGCCAAGTTCTCCAGAATACCACCTACGCAGTGTTTTTCGCTCCCACATTAAAAAAAGCACCAGGGAATGCCACTGTCAGAAAGATGGTACAGAAGTACTTGTCCCTAATTCTTTCACTAAATGCAACAACGAAAAACACTGGATATTATACACGAAACAATCATAAGGCTCCAAATGTCAGTAACAAAGTTGAATACCTAGGGACTGCAGCTCTGACGGAAGAACGAAAACAGCGGGGAGCTCCCGGATTTCCTTTTTGCCCCACACACACCAGACTTGGAACGGAAGAAGCCAGGTGCATCCCAACCTAAATGAAGTACGACAATCCACAGATAAAACAAAAGATGTTAGAATGATCTGACAAATGTTTTTAAGTAGCCATTACAAAAAATTCTGCAATGAGCAGCCACAGATGTGCCTGAAACAAATGAAAACAAAATGTCTCAACCAAAAAATAGAAGATATAAAAAAGAACCAAATGGAAGAAAATTTTGGAACTGAAAAACACAATAACCAAAATAAACTTAAATAAATGAGTTCAACAGCAGAATGGGAGAGACCAAGGAAAGAACCAGTAAACTAGGAAAGAAAACAAAAGAGGTAACCCAATCTAAACAAAATAAAGTAAAAAGTAAACAGAGATTCAGGCATCTATAGAACAAGAAATTAAAAAATCCAAAATCTATGTCACTGAAATCTAAGAAGAAATGAGAGAAGAGAGCAGGGCTGAAAAAGTACTCACACAAATAATGGCTAAAAACTTCCCAAACTGGGCAAGAGACATATACCAAGACACACCATCTCACCCCAAACTGCATCCCAATCTTCAATGCGGAAAGAGAAGACAGAACCTTACTACATGGAGGAACAACAATTTTCATGAGTAGATTTCAAATCAGTAATGATCAGAAGGCAATGGCGCATTTTTTGAGCTAAAACAACAACAACAACAACAACAAAACCTGTTAACCTGGAATCCTATACCCAGTGAAAGTGTGCTTCAAGAAAAAAGAGAAAATAAAGACGTTCTCAGATGAAGGTGAATTCAGAATTCTCACCAGCAGACCTAACCTACAAGAGTGGCGAAAGAAGTTCAATAAACACAAAACAGGTGGAGGTGAATAAAAGGAGGAAACTTGGAATATGAAGAATAAAAAAAGGACATGATAAACAATAATATGGGTAACTACAATAGGCTTTCCTTCTTCTCGAGTGTTCTGCATTACGTTTGATTGTTGAAACAAATTATAACAATGTCTGATGGCAGTATAATCATATTATAAATAGAGAAAGTAAAAACAAGGAAGGAGGTAAAAGCCCTAATTAAAAAGTGTCAATGTACTGAAAAAACATGATCTAATTATACTGTCTATAAGAAACTCACTTCAAATATAATGAGATAGGTTAAAAATTCATGAACGGAAACAGTATATCACACAAACAATAATCAAGTAAACCAAGAGTGCTATATTAATCAGAAAAAGTAGACTTCAGAGCAAAGAAATTTACCAGACACACAACGGTAATATTACATCATGATAAAAGGCCAGCCACATAACCAAAATGATACCGTAATCCTAAATGTGTGAATAACAGAGCTACCAAATATATGAAGTAAAAACTTGACTGAAATTAGACACAGGTAAATCCACAGCTGGAGTGGAAGCCATCAACAGTTCTCTGTCAGCAATAGATCAAATTATTAGAGAGAAAATCCAAAAGGATACATAAGAACTCAACAACATCGAATAATAGGATCTAATACACATTCTTTTTCAAGTGCCCAAGGAATATATACCAAGAAAGACTATATAGCAGGTTATAAAGCAAGTTCCACCAACAAATTTAAAAGAATTGAAATCTTATACTCTGATCACAATGTTATCAACTTAGAAATCATTAACAGAAAGCTAACAGGAAAACTCCCTAGTGAGGAAATGACACAATATACTTATAAATAATCCATGGATCAAAAGTCTCAAGGCAATTTTTTAAAAAAATACATGGAACTGAATGAAAGTAAAAATACAGCATATCAAAATTTATGGGACACAGCAAAAGCAGTGCTCAGTGGGAAATGTGTAACACTAAACACTTGGAAAGAGGAAAACCTTACAAGTCAGTAATTTAAACTCCTACCTCAAGAACTGGAAAATGATAAAAATAAACCCAAACAAGCACACATTTTAGAAAACAATAAAAGAGAAGAAATCAGAGAAAGCAAAAATAAAAAGTATTTTGTTATTACCTTGATACCAAGGTAGACAAAGATGATACCAAAAAGGCAGACAAAAATGATACCAAAAAGGAAAGCTACACACCAATACCCCTCATTACTACGGATGCAAGAATCCCTAACAAAATATTAGCAAATAGAATTCAGCAATACATAAAACAAATTATACAACATAACCAGGGATTTACTTCAGGAATGCAAGTATGGTTCAATATTCAAAAATCAATGAATATAACATACCATAATAACAGGTAAAAGAAGAAAAACCTTATGAGCTTGGAATCAGAAAAAGTATTTTTTAAACTTCTAAAATGGGTCTGAGAGTATATAAGTTTCAAAATACAACAGTCAATTGTAATTTTATATATGAGCAATGAACATATGGACATCAAAATTAAAATTTTTCATATACTAGAAATGAACATGTAGACACCCAAATTTATAGTATCACTTACAATGGTTAAAAAATAAAATGGTTCATTGTAAATCTAATAAAACAAGTGCAAACATGTATGCTGAAAACTACAAAATGCTGATGAAAAATTTAAGTTCTAAATAAATGAAAAGACATAGACTGAACTAGAAGACTGAATATTAAAAAGATGTCATTTTTCATGAAATCAATATACAGATTTAACACAATTTCTTTTTAATCCTCACCTGAGGACATGCTTATTGACATTAAAAAGGGAGGGAGAGAGAGAGAAGAAGAAACATGCATATGAGAGAGAAGCATCGGATGCTTCTCCTATGCACCCCAACCAGGGACGAGCCTGCAATCTAGGCATGTGTCCTAACCAGGAATGGAGCTACTGCCTCTTGGTTTACAGGACGATGTTCTAACCAACTGAACCACACCCAGCCAGGGTTAAGAGAATTCTTAAAAACAAACAAACAAAAAACATCCCAGAAAGGTTTTTGGAGATACAGTAAATAAAGACAGTATGGAAAAGCAAAGGAACTAGAATAGCTCAAAAGAAAAGAAAGAAGGGTGAGGAATCTAGCTGATTTCAAGGATTATTATACAGCTATAGTGTAATCGAAAATGTATGATATTGGTGGAGCAGTAGACACACACATCAATGAAACAGAACAGAGAACCTAGAAATTGATCCATATAAACATGCCTATCTAATTTTTGACCAAGGCACAAACACAAATCAATGGAGGAAGAATAGCCATTTCAAACTACTGGTGCTAAAGTAACAGGACGTCCACAGGCAAAAGAAAAACCCTGACCTAAGACTCACATCATAAACAAAAATTAACTCACAATGAATTACAGACTGAAGTATAAAAGACAAAACTACAAACCTTCCAGGGGAGAAAATATACAAGAACATCTTCAGAATTTAGGGCTAGGTTAAAAATTCTTAGACTTGAGCCCTGGCTGGTATAGCTCAGCGGATTGAGCACAGGCTGTGAACCAAAGGGTCGCCAGTTCGACTCCCAGTCAGGGCACATGCCTGGGTTTTGGGCCAGGTCCCCAGTGGGGTCCATGTGAGAGGGAACCACACATTGATGTTTCTCTCCCTTTCTCCCTCCCTTCCCCTCTCTCTAAAAATAAATAAATAAAATCTTCAAAAAAATTTATTAGGCTTGACACCAAAAGCCTAATCCATAAAAGGAAATACTGATAAAGTGAAAGCCATCAAAATTTTAAGCTTTTGCTCTGCCAAAAACCTTATAAAGAAGATAAAAATAATCTACAAGATTGGAAGAAAATACATGTCAAATACATAGCTGACAAAAGATTCATATTTAAAATATACAGGGTGGAGCTAAAGTAGGTTCGCAGTTGTGAATACACAAAACACAGTTTACTCTTGTTTTATTATTTATTATTACATTATTTTCCACACAAACTGTAAACCTACCTTTTCCCCACCCTGTATATAAAAATCTTGCAAAATGCAACAGTAAAACTTGAACATGCAATTATCATTAACACCCTAATTCATATGAAAATATGTACATGAATGTTCATAGTAGCTTTATTCATAATAGCCCCAAACTGAAAACTCAGATGAATTTCAACATGTGGTTAAACGAAGTGTTATACCTCCACACTGTAGAAGACTATTCAGAATAAAAAGCTACTGATACAACAAGTTACGTGAACCTCTAGAGAATTAGGCTGAGTGAAAAAAAAGGCAATTTCAAAAGACTATGTACTATATGGCTATTGCTATAACACCCTTGAATTGACAAATGGAGGACAGATTAGCAGTTGCAAGAAGTTATAAAGGGGTAGAGACAAGAGATTTTGGATGTGGCTATAAAAAGAGCAACATGGGGGATTCTTGAGGTGAAGAAATGTTCCGCACATGGACTGCGTATATGTCAGTACTCCGGTTGTGACACTGTACTAGAGTTTTGCAAGAAGTTACCACTGGGAGAACACACATAAAGGGTACATATCTCTCTATATTATTTCTGATAACTACATGTGAATCCATAATTTCAAAATAAAACATATAGTGAAATATTATAAATCAATATTGATTTTAAAAACTCACAAACAAAAAGCAAGTGACTACTGTATATTTATTCATGTTCTCATTCCTTGGGTAGAAAGTGTCTCCTCTGCAGGGCCTTGGGTTAGGGTTACTGGGTCAGCTCTTATTTTCACCTCCTAGCTGATGTCATTCATTCTGGAAGCTTCAATTACCATATGCCAAAGACTGCCAAGTTTGTATTTCAGCCAATCTTCTCTTCTAAAGTCCAGTTATATTTTACTGATAAATGAAAATTTACTCCGGGTATCTTACCAGCACTTCAAGCTCAACATGTGTACATTTAAATGCATGATCTTTGCTCCACAGCCCCCAGCTCTGCTTCTCTTGGGGTTTTCTCAATTTTGGTGGTTGTCACTGTACATTCAATGTACCTGATGCTAAGGCTAGTGTGTGGTTTCCCACTGCCTTACTCTTATATATCTAGTCAATCATAAAACACTGTTAATTCAAGCTTCTAAATCCCCACTGCCTCCACCTGGCCCAACCTACCACTATAACAATCTCTTAAGAGATCCCCAATCTCTTAAATGATTCTGGAATCCCCATTTATACTCCAAACGATCCCTCCTGTAACATCCAGACTAATGTTTAAAAAATGCAAATCCAAACACCCTGCACCCTAGCTTGCCATAATCTCACCAAAGCACATGGAATTCCACATATTCTTGTTTCCACCTGTATCATGCCATCCTTTTTGCTCCCTTTGAAACTTTAGTCATAATATTCTAGTTTCTCTTAGGCATCCTGCTCTTTCTCACCTCAGGTGCTTTGCACTTCCTCCTGACACTCCCAGCCCAATTTACATATAAATCTACTAGTCACATCTTATCTTATCCATCACTTTCTCCAAGATGGGTTTTCCTGAGCCCCCAGACTAGGATAAGTCCCTTGTTAAGTAAGAATAAGAATACCTATACAAGGTCTGCCCAGAAAAGTACAGCCATTGTTAATATAAGGAAAATGATTTGCAGGACATCTATGTAACCTGACAGAGAAGGAGAGTGGACTGGAATTTGCATGTATGAACAGTGATGACTTCACTGTACTATTCAGTGGGGGTGGTAGACACCACTGAGCATGTGTACTGTGCAACTGTCGCATTCAAAATGATTGAGTGAATAGAATAACAGATCTGCATCAAATTTTGTGTAAAGCTTGAACATTCCTCCATGGAAACTATTTAGATGATTCAGAAGGCCACAGCTATGGGCACTGGTGATTGGCAGCTTCATCACAACAACACGCCCACTCATGCATCACATCTCATGCAGAGTTTTTTTGGCAAAACATCAAATCACCCAGGTGACTCAACCCCCTACAGCCCAGATTTGATGCCCTGTGACTTCTGGCTTTTCCCAAAACTAAAATCACCTTTGAAAGGGAAGAGATTTCAGACTCTCGATGAGATTCAGGAAAATATGACAGGGCAGCTGATGGTGCTTGGGAGAACTGTGTGAGGTCCCAAGGTGCCTACTTTGAAGGGGACTGAGGTGTCATTGTTCTACATACAATGTTTCTTGTATCATCTTCAATAAATGTCTCTATTTTTCGTATTACATGGATGGATACTTTCTGGACAGACCTCATACATCTTCAAATAAACCTAATTAAACCATTTTAATAAAAATAATCAAATAATCCTAAGATGTATGCAAAGATGATATAGAAGTTATTAATAAATGTATTATATGTCAATGTGTAGGTCATACATATTTGACCTGGTGCTTTATTTAGGTTAACCTAGGCCTACTTGCTAAGGCCCTTGACATCCATTTTCTCTGGAGCATAACAATAGTAGTAATTCTCCTAGTAAGAGGCTATGTCATTCATAATCAAATTATGACTGATCTCAGATTTCCAGCCTCCAGACCTGTGAGAAATAAATATTTGTTGTTAGAACATTGTTACTGAAAGTATGATACCGCTATCACAAATACCTCAAAATGAGGAGTGGCTCTGGAACTGAGTAGTGGGTAGAGGCTGAAATGGTTTTGAAGTGCATGGAAGGAAAAGCCTACAATACCGTGAACACACCATTAAAAGCAATTCTTGTGAAGGCTCAGAAGAAAAGAGTGGTGGTGAAAGCTTCGATCTTCCCACAGAAAAACCTACGTAGTCATGAACAGAATGTTCATGGAAATATGAAAGTAAGGGTCATTGGGATGAGATCTCAGAAATGAGGAACATATTAGTGAAAAACGAAGGAAAGGCCATCCTCGTTATAAAGTAGCAAAGAATGTGGCTGAACTGTATGTGTCCTAGTATTTTGTGAAAGACGGAATGTGTGAGTGATGAAAGCGTGAGTGATGGATTGGGGTGTCTGGCTGGACCTTTCCTAAGCAATGTGTTGAAGGTGCAGCTTGGCTTCTTTTGAACACTTATAGGAAAATGAAAGAAAAAATGTTTTAAAGGGGGAATTTTAATCAAAAGGAAAACAAAAATGTTTTAAATTGGAAAATTCTCAACATACCCACATTATAACAGTGTCTTGGAAGAGAATACTAAGGGTATGACCAAGAGACTTTTGGATAAAAAGATTAGTATGGGTGTGAACCCAGAATTTATTCAGCCACACCAACAGGAAAACAGCCAATCTGAACTGAAGGGGAAGGAGACAAAAATGAGTGAAGGCTGATCATCAGATCTCTTTGGGATATAGAGGATGGGACCACAGAGGTATTCTACTAGGAACCTGTGATACTCTTCAAGACAAGAGAAGGAGGACCCCAAAGGCAATTCAGAGATCGTCAGGGACCCTTGCTTTCAAAAGGGTCTAGGGCATCGCCTGGTTTTCAACAGTCCAGAAGACCTTCCACCCAAAATTATGGGAGCCAGTGTGGCAGTGGCTACCTCCATCTAGACTTCAAAGGATGGAAGTGCCTGGAGCTGCAGGGGTAGAAAGACACGGCAAGGGCGAATCTACCAGAGACCGCCACTAGGGCAGTGCCCCACAGAGCTGTAGGAAAAAGGCTGAAGCCATCAGGTAACCCCAAACCGATAGTCACAGGCATGCCATTCCATCCTGGGAAAGTTGCTGTGGGGGCTGCACCCAGCAAAGCCATTGGGGTAGGGTCACCCTGAATGTATCCAAGGTGGGACCCCTGCTCCAGTTGGCCTGGTGAGCAGAACATCAAGTTAGAGATTACCCTCTAGCCCTAAGACTTGATGTCTTTTGCCCTATTGGGTTTTGACTTGGTTGGTGTCTATTACACCCCTTTGTTTCCTATTTCTCCCTTTTTTAATATGAATATTTAATTCTATGACCATCCCACCAATATATTTTGGAAACACATAACTTGTTTGAATCATACCTTCAGTCTCACCCATATCTGATGTAGATAATATTTAGATGCGATTTTAGAGGGCAACTGGGATGGAATAAATATATTTTGCATATGAGGAGGACATAAATTTGGGGGTCTAAGGGGCAGGATACCTTGGTCTGAATGTTTCCCCTCCAAATTCCTGTGCTGAAATATTAATGTCCAATGTGATGGTATTAGGTGGAGCCTTTGAGAGCTGCCTAAGACATGAAGGTGAAGCCCTCATGAACGGGATTGTTGCTTTTATTTTTATTTTATTTAGAGCTGCCACTTAAGAACCCTTTATTTTTTTTTTAATTTTCTTCAATTACAGTTTATATTCAATAGTATTTTGTATTACTTTCAGGTGTACAGCATAGGGATTAGTGCTTTTATAAAAGAGAATACCCTTAACCCTTTGGTCATATATGAGGATACAAGAAGTCTGTGACCCAGAAGACAGCCTTCACCTGGCCAGGTTGGCACCCTGATCTCAGACTTCCTGCCTGCAGAACTATGAGAAATAAATGTTGATTATAAGCCATCCAATCTGTCGCATTTTGTTACAGCAGCCTGAACAGACTAAGACAGACTTACGTATTACGAATACTTCAGTAACCAGCCCGCTATTTTCTTGCAACTCTTTATCATTTTATAGGCTGTAAGGACTTGTATATATGTGTGTGTATATGCACACACACACACATTTTCAGAAGTTAAATGAAGTTCACTGTATAAAAAACACATTTTATAAATAAATACCAAAAATTAACCTAAAAGTTCAGTTATCCAGCACTCTCTCCAAAGTTTGATGAGCTCCGCCCAGTTTCTTTATAATAATAAAAACAGTAACAAAGAAAAATGTATAGAAAAATTACTGCTGGGATGTGCCATGTAAAACAGTAATTTGGTTGAAACTTTTGAAGACTGTCTCTAAGTACTCTCTGAATAGCAATTTAGAGGGGTAAGGTTTTGAGGTCTTTACAATTTAATATTCTACACCAAGAAGTATTTGCAATGAATCCTTTTCTCCCCAACCCACGTTTTTTTCTAATATCTCACCTTTGATTTCAAATATGGATACTTTGTACTGAGTACTACTCAAGAATTAACTAATTCTAGAAATAATCATACCTTGATCTGTCATATTACAGTTTTCAAACTGCACTGTTTTTTAAATTGTTAAATTTACTGATTTGAGAGAGAGAGAGAGAGAAACACATCAATTTTTTGTTCCACTTATTTCTATGCGTTCATCAGTTGCTTCTTGTTTGTGCCCCGACCAGAAATCCAACCCCCAACCCTGGTGTTATCAGACAACACTCTAACCAACTGAACTACCTTGCCAGTGCCTCAAACTGTATTCTTTCATATGGCTAACGTATACATGGTTCATGGTTCTGTGAACAATTAATCCTCATTTTATGTTAAAAACATCTGGTTAAAAGCATCATTTGGAAGCATAAAAACAATGAAGGGGTTACGATAATGAATTTCAGGCTATGAGTTAAGAGAAATACGTAAAAATACAACCACTATTCATTGAAGTAATTTAAATCTGCTTAGAAAATAGACACCTGGGACTACCGGGGCAAAAGCAGCAAGGGATACTCTAAAAATGTGGCTTCACAGGGTGCTACTGTTGAAACTCTATCAAGTTAATAAAAGCAGGTTTTTCCAAACTGTAAAGGGGCTCATACGATCAAACCTATATTGACCAAAAGGCTATACTGAAGAAGAGCCTAGTCTGATTGACTGAATTTACTTATAAAGGCTTTTTGTTTCAGCCACTGCTATTGAAAACCTTTCCAGATGTATTAAAGTATACTTTGTTACTTTAGTAAGTACAGTATAGCGAACATAATTAAATCACTGGTGACTGCAGGGCTTATCATACATTAGGCTCAGCCTTGCTGTGAGCATCAGTTTTCACTGGACCCTAATGAAGATGTGGTCATTGCGCTAGATGAATACAGACGGCCCTAGGCTATTCATTTTTTAATGCTCTTCTTCTTCTATTCTTTTTAACTGAATTGTTTTAAATCCATTTTTTAAAGGGGCAGAAAGGGACTTATTTTCCAGTCAGTCAAAAGCTGAAAAAATAAACCTGGTTACCTGAGCTTGTTCTGTGTCACTGGAGTTGTGTGTGTGTGTGTGTGTGTGTGTGTGTGTGTGTGTGTGTTTTAAGTAATAGGTACTCTTGAAAAATCTGTTCCATTTCAACACCTTTAAGGAAATGGGTGCCCAAAGGCAAAGCTGGGGGAAAAGAAAGGTAAATCCAATTCCTGTGTGAAGAAGAAAACAATATTGAAGAAAGCTGTGCAATAACCAGGCATTTACTAAGTGCATCTTATGTGCTGAGCATGCTTATATACTAAATGCACTGTTAAGCACTATGGATACAGAAAGCCTTTTATGCCTGGGTCTCAGTTTCTTCATCTGCAAAATTAGAAAACTGGCCATATACACCTCTCCCTTAATCAAAACTTTCCCATGGTATAAGTCATTATAAGCAAAGTGATAGTACAATCAACTGTGTGTGAGATGGGGGCCAGGGGGTGGATACTTTCCAAGGGGAGTTAAGGATGCCCAAACTCCTAAGAATACTATTCTCTGCAGTTAACTTAGTAATGCTGACTCCTCTTTTATTGCTCTGGGCAGAATACTAAATTAAAAACAAATCCAAAGTTGATTGAGCTACATGGTAAGGGATTAAATATTAAATATCCCAAAAGAGACAGTGGAGCCTCTGTGAAGGTCTTATTTCCTTTCGGTTTTCTTCGAAGTCTTACACTAAATAACAAGAGGCATCAGCACCTGTGGTTTGATCCCCAGAGCACTGGAGTGCCGAGGGAGCAGGAAGAGGGTTCTAGCCTTGACGGTAGGGAGTTGTAGCATCCCAGACAAGTTCACCTGTTCATATGCAAAGTGTTTTCTTCTATTTCTCTCATTAAACAGGAACGCTGTGACAAATTCAACACATGGACTTTTAATATAAAGATAATACACAAAGAGTATAGGAGAATACCATGGATATCATGTGTTTCGATACTGAAAGGGCTTTTGACAAAGTATTTGAGGGAGAGCAGAATATGAAACCCCAAAATATGCCTTTTGGAGATACTGATTATCTTAAGCTAGTTATTTTTAAGAGAAGGCTCAAAAATAGTCTTTTACCTCCCCCTTACCTGCCTAAAGAAATTTAGACAGAAAAACCTGTTTAAAGGAAGGGAGCTACCTCTCACCTTACCATAAGTCCATCAGACTCCCCTCGACCGCTCCCTCCCTCCCCATAGTCCAAAATGGCATGTAGCCTCAACTGGCCATTTGTTCTTGGATGCCATATTCTTCTGGAGCCCCCGTTATGAACATACATAATGAACTTGGTTATTTTCTCCTGTGAACCTGTCTCGTGTCAATTTTACTATTGGACCAGGCAGAAGAACTTAGGTAGACAGAAGGAAAATTATTTTTCCTCCCCAACATATTTATTACAAATATAGTCAAATGGACTCTTAACTTTGAATAGTAAATGTGAAGTCATGAATAAGAAGGATCACTGGAAAACAGACTGAACTAACAGATTAAACTGAGCTGTGGATTCAAATGAATGGTATAGATTACTCATTAAACTTGTTATTATATGCACATAATAAACTTTTGGCATTCAGTTTGTATATGTCCGGCTCCCTGTGTGGAATAAATGATTCACTGGATTTTCCTCTTACATTTCACTGGCATAAATGTAAATCTGGAACTACAGTAAAAAAAGAAAAACTACACTCATGGAGTCAGAGCACACAGTTCCTGTGAAAAAGAACTAAGAGCTTGAGCTGAGTTCGAACTTACCATGAATCAACAGTGTGATGTGACTGTCAAAAAAGCTAACGTAATCTTTGCCACCAATAACAGAAGTACAATGTCCAGAACAAGGGAATTACAGCTTTACTATATTCTCTGCATCCTGTGCTAGGCGCTACACATCCAAAATGATGGGATGAGTCACCAGGATTGTCATTATCCTATTTAAGAGCCATACTGGCAAAGAAGAGCAATTCCATGACAGAGAGAAACCAGAATGGGAAAGAACCTAGAAAGCAAGTCCTGAAGACTGAAGAAAGTAGGACTCTTAAGCCTGGAAAAGCTAAGTCTTGGGGAAGAGATGGTAAATGTATGATGAGCTACAGGTGACAAAGTTCAGACCTAAGAGGACATATACCAAAGCAGATTTGGTGTTGATCCAAATGGTACCCAAAAGAGAAAGGTACCCAGAACAGAACACCGCTGAGGATGTTCAGGAAATGCAAACTATTGTCACCTCTGGCTACACATTAGAAACACTTAGAAATAGTTTTAAGCCTATCAATGCCCAGCCCTCTCCTCTATCCAACCAATTAAATTAGAATCTCTGGGGCAGGGCCTGGGCAAAGGTAGGGGGAATAAATGGTAATGGAAAAAACACAATTAAAAAAATGATGTAAAAAATAAATAAATAAAAGATACTTGCTAGTTTAAAAAAAGAAAAGAAAAACGAAAGTTCTCCAGGAGTTTCTAATATGCACTTGAGAATGACCACGTTAATACAGTCAGGGTGGCCACCGGCCTGTATTGTATAGACAGGATTCCTTCTCTGAAGCCTGCAGTAGGTTTACTTCCCAGATCTTTTGTTCTAGAACCTTTTATCTTTTTAACTTGTTAATCTTATCTGGTATAATTGTGAAGATTAGCTCTCCTCGCACACACCTGAAAAGAAATGAAGTTTAAATGGCACCGTTTCTTAAAGGGAAAAATTTAGGGTAACTTAATAAGCACTAGCTTATTCTGTTCATGAGCACTTCCAATGATTTAAGAACTACTTACTATCTTTGTGGGAATGGGCACATTTACATACTGATAAACAATTCTGAAGTTTTGTAAAATAAGTTTAAAACATGGTAACGTTCAAGAGTTCTCAAGTTTCTTAATGGTAAAAAAATTCTTAAAATCAAACAGAAACTACTTTGTAGTTTGAATGGTCTCTGCCACACTACTTTATCCCACGTACAAGACAAAATTATTGTATTTACCTACTTTAAATAGTCCCTGAAACTTCTTATAACAGAACAAGCCTGAATATTTCATAATCAATATACAGTTTTCCACATCTCCTTTGGTGTTGGTTACATTCTTATTCTTAATACTATTCTTTTGATAACTAAATAGAAATATTTATACATATTCCCTAGTTTCTGTTGAAAAGATACATCCGTATGTGTTCAAAAGCCTTCTGGCCATAACATAGTTCAGGCATGCACTCCAGTGGGTGGGGTTATGATTCTAAACTTTAGTGGCCCCTCCAGATTTCTCCACTTAGCCATAACGCACCCTCTAAACTTGAAAACTTTCACTTTAGGTTACGGTAAACTCATCAACCATTTCCTTTTACTTTTGCCATCTGTCATGGAAAAGCTCCTAATGAATCTGAAACTTCTGCTAGGCTACTGGAAGTCTCTCTCATTAATCTTTGTCGTGTGGTTCATAAATAATGAGAGAGGTATTAAAGATCATCATCTTGTTTACAGACAACCACCGCCAAGAGAGCCTGGAATAGCACCGTGGTTTGGACTAGAAATATTCAGCCTGAACGAACATTGCAGGAGTCCTGACGTGGGGACTAACTGAGCACACATTTCGCATTTTACCAACAGCCGGTAAACTGAAGCACGCTTCGAGTAAGGACTGCCCTTCCATTCTCAGAGCACCAGGAAGAATTGCGACCTTACAGCCGGCCATCTAAGCAGCTGCTGGGCGGGCAGTCTGCTCCACAGCCAACAGTCACCTTTGCATTTTCAAGCACATACCTCTCACAGAAATGTGTTCAGTGCGGCAGTCTACAGAGCTGGTTGTAACACCGGCAAGATGTGACAACAAAATTCATGATGCTTTTGATTTTTCATCAGCCTGCCCCTTTCTTTCTTTTTTTTTTAAATTCCTCCTTTCCCCTCCATCCCCCAAAGAAAACCAAACCAACAATACTTCCACAAAACCTGACTCAGACTTATGAATATAATGCTTTCAGTGAAAGCAGACCAGCTTTACAGGAGAACAGCTCAAGAGAAGCAGGAAGCTGATCTGAGCAGCAGAGAGAGCAGAGATGGGGCGGAGCAGAAAGGAACTGAGCTGGGGGTGGGGGGAGAGCGAAGCACAGACAGTCCTGGCTGCTTCTAGTTATTATTGACAATTTCACCTTATAGCAGATTTATGAACGGGGTGAGCATCCATCCTGCCATACCTTTGCTCTCTTTTACGAATCTCTGTCAATCTGGTAAACTATTACACAGGGGAAAGTGAGGCCTTACAGCCTCGCCAGAGCCCAGTTGCAGGGAAATGATGTAAGCTTCCCACCTCCCACCAGCCCCCGCTCTGCCAATCCACCTCTACTCTGACCTGTTAACATCCCCCCTCCCCCAGTGCCACTGCCTGGGGCTGCACGGCCCCAGGCTCGCCTCCCTGTGTCCCACTGTGCCACGGAAAGTATTTGCCAGGGGGTAAGAAGTATTTTTGTTTGGAGAAAAGTCTTCAATGAAAAAGCAAATGCCTCTCTGTTTGAAAAATAATGCTGAGTCAACAAAAGCTCACTCAACCCCCAGGAGAAATAATATTAAGTAGGACTGAGGTGAGGAATGCAATTTAGCAAAAGGCAGCAGAAGGTGTAATGCAGCAAGGGGTGTAATACTGGGAGTTAGGAGACCCAGGTTCTACTATTCCAATACCAACTCTGTGACCTTGGACAACTGATTTAATCTCTCTGGTTTCATTTTCTGTAAAAAGAAAGGGTTAATATAAATTATATCTGAGATCTCCTGTACTGTTTTTAATATTTATGAACTGATACCAAAAGAAATAAGCCAGAGCAAAAACGTAATCTGAGTGTGGCCAATTGTTTCTTATTTACTCAAAATGGCAAGTAATTTCTTAATTGAGCTGTTTAAGATATGCTTTGCCAAAGTGCTGATAAATGTGAGTAGAATTATGAAAAGATGTATAAGAAAAAGTTACAAAGGTAGTTAAAGTGTTAATCCTGATCTGGAGAATTTAGAGGAAATTAGGATCATGAAGATCCACGCTCAGGAAGGGCGATGTATAAACAGATGCTTAGAAGCAATCAAGACCTATGACATTACCCTAGACAACTATTTACCCTGGTCAGCTGCGTTTTAGGTTTAAAGGACACACACACACACACACATCAGGGATTAAGAAACCTTTTTAATTAAGAGCTGGTAATATACTGGTTACTAGCACAACAGCCTGCGAATGAGGGAAGTCAAAAATCTCAGAGGTACGTGCAACCTTCCAAAAGGTATGAAGCGTACACAGGTAAACAAAAGTTCAATCTATTTACACATCAACTTTTCTAAACACCTTTCCCTGAAACCAATCTACCTGTGAATGCTCCCACACAGCAGGTTTCACCTACCCACTTCACCTTTTCCAATTCCCCTCCTCCCACTTCACAAAGTCAGGCACAGCTCACCCACCACAAATCTCACTCAGAGGCACTGAGAGGGGCAGGGAAGCACCTCCGAGCAGGACACAGGGGAAACACTGACGGTGAAAAGGGTATCACCCTAATCACGCTTTTGCAACTTGGGTGTCTTTGCCAATTCTCTGCTTGGAATAAAAGTAGAGAGGAACCTAAATTGGTTGTCAGCTGATAAATCATAAAAAGTATTTTAAGTGATAGATCATTGTGATTTTGAATTTAAGCCATAAGTTCAAATATTTGAGTGACACTCCTTTATTAACACTCTTATCCTCCTCTTCAACTTACTTATATAAATTCAACAGTATATATATTTAAAAGAATAAATAATATGCTAAACCCTTTTTGTAATGAATAATATTTATCCACTGATATATAAACTAATTAGAAAAGCACCAACAATATATTAAAAGATAAATTTCCAGAATTGTATTTTTTCTATTATTATTTATAGAGTTTATACTTCACATATTATGATCAACTGTATACTAATAATCACTGTAATAACTTCTTAAAAAACAAAAGAGTTCTGTAACTGTAAATTAAGTTTTATCACCAAAGTATGATAGGGTGATCAAAAATAGATTTTAAACATATAATATATAAGGACAAAATTTAGTAGGAAAAGCATAATAATGAAGACTTTAAAGAGAGAAATTACCAGTAAAATTTCTGACTGTTAAAGAGCAGTTTGTAAATGGACAGTGGTAGGTATCATATACAGCTATGGTATTTGACTCACATATTTAAGAATGGTATGACAAGTTTATCAAGAAATGTCAGTATTTACAACTGATCATACCAGACAAGTGATTTAAACTTATGACAAAATTTTAAATATCAATGAGGGAATCCATAGTTTTCAAAATTCTTTTTCTGGAGAGCAAATGTTTAAAAACAACTACACTAGTTCATCCTTCTTCTAGTCCAAAGCACCTGTCAATCTAGAACCTCAGGAAATAAGCCACTTAGAGCAACTGAGTTTTCCAGTTATCTCTGTTTTATATTCTTTGAGTACCATAACAGTTTTTTCTCCTAATTTTATTTATTTTTTTAATCCTCACCTGAGGACATTTTTTTCACTGTTTTTAGAAAGAGAGGGAAGGAGAGAGAGAAACATCCAAACGAGAAAAAGGCCTGACTGGTTGCCTCCCTTACACGCCAGAACAGGGAACTCACCCAGGCAGGGGAACCAGGTTACTGTGCAGCCTTGCGGTTATGGGAAAATGCTCCAACCAACTGAGCCACACCAGCCACGGAGCCTCCTAATTTTAAACTTGTAAATGAAAATCTTCTTAGAATGGGGTACTCTTTCCCACCTTCTTACACCACACCAACATAATTGTATCTTTTATTAGTGTTTCCAGACATTTACTACTAATGTCAATCCTGCTGAGTATTCACATAATGCCCCTAAGACCTATGATGTTACTCCTGTTTAGCTGTACGCAGTTTTGCCAGCAAGTGAGGGATGTGGGTTCAATTCCTGACCCACCAATTAAAGTCGTCAGCCCCTGAGCAGGTAATTATACTCCCTGCTTTCTTCCTCATAAAAAAAAAAAGAAATTAATCTCACCTTCTTAAACTATCTCACAAAATTGACATGAGCTCACAAAAGTGAACATGCTTTTCTTAAAGATTACATACCAAGAAAACTTATGCTTTGGATTTTCTTTCCCCTCTTGGTCAGGCTCCTCCAATCATTTCTCACCCCTGACTGCCTGCATGAAACTCTCTCCATTCTAACTGCCACAAGTGTGGAAATCAGTCAGAAAGCTAACTAGATCTGTTTGTTTAATTCTCATAAAAATGATTTAAGGAATGGATGTCTTCTATTTATCTCCAGGGGTCATATGGACTCTGCATCACTCATTGTGCTAGATGGATGGTGAGTAATAGACAGAAAGATATAACTCTATATTATGTTCTGTCTAAAAACTTCAACCTGCTATAACAAAAGATTCACAGAAACAGGAGGTCTAACATATTTTTCAGATGTGATTCTCTTTAGTATCAAATCCATGCCTGATCCAACCAACACCAGCTACATGTTACTTTTATTATCTGCTCTCTAAATGTTTTTATTTATGGTGTTTGGTAGCCCAAAGCTTCAGGTGTCAAGCCAATCTAGTTGCATCAAGTGCCTTAGAACCTTAGATTCATTCCCAGAAACACAAAATAAACCTCTCACTTTCCAAAGTAGCGAACAAAATTCAAATAACCTCAAAGGGGAGATAAGGATTTAAAAAAGTTAACTGATATTACCTGTTCTATTTAAAATGTCCATATGGTCAGCTAGGCACTTTATTCTCTTCCATGAATTATTATGTGGTTACCAGTATTACAGTCTCACTTGACACTTGAAGCAACTCCACTACGATCTCCAGGTTACTGACCATAAATCGGAGCCTCAAAAGTATTTAAATTAGTGATTTTCAAAGTTTTTCATCTTATGACACATGTAAACTAATTACTAAAATTCTGCAGCACACCAAAATATTTTTTGATGATATGACAAAAAAATAGATATAATTTTGACTCATTCACACCAAACAGCTATTGCTGTGTTGGCTGTTGTCATTTTTTACTTGACAGTCTAAGGGAAAAGAGGTCAGTGCCCCTGACTAAACAGTCAAGTATTATGTGTTTTAAAAATTCTTGTGGCACACCAGGGTACCCTTGTGGCACACCAGTTGAAAAATGACTGACTTAAGCAACTTGCTCAAGATCAAAAGAAAGGCAATGAAAGCCAGAACTAGAGCGCAATCCTGATGGATGGTCCAGTACAGCTCCCCAGTGCGGGCGCTGCTTGGCCCGCAGGCGCAGCTGGCATAACTGCAGTGCGCTGCGGCAGCACTCCTGTTGTTCTGTGATTCCCGGAGGGCATCATGTTCTAGTCCAAAGAGCAGGCATTCTGGAACCACACAGATCTGAGTTTGAATCCAGATCATGTGACCACGGGCAAGTTATTTAACTTTTCTAAGCCTCAATTCCTCATCTACCAAAGGTAGTAAACAGCACCTACAAGGCTGTCGTGGGGACTTAAGAGATAATACCCTTAGCACTGTGCCGGTTACAAACTTGAGTCTACTAAATAATATTTTTGAGCGCTTATTATGTGGTATGTCTAATTCATCTAATTCGCGAACTAATCCTATGGCACAATAGATCCTATTCTGATCATACCTGTTTCACGGAAGAGGAAAAACTTTGTCCAAGAGAGGTAACACCATCTGCCTAGGGCACAGCGCTAAGAAGTGAAAGAGCTGGCACTGAACCGAAGCAGCTGGACTCCACGGCTCACAGTCTGAACTACTATATGCGAACTCTCTGGGAATGAGTATAGTGATAGCAACAACCTTATCCTCAGCATCACCAACATCATCATCTCCATCACCATCATCAACCTTCTCCATAGTGAGCCCAGAGGGCCTGCGGCTAGGGTGTCAAACTCATTTTCTCCCGGGGCCACTTCAGCCTCCTGGTTGCCTTCAAAGGGCTGAATGTAATTTCAGGACTGTGTAAATGTAACTACTCCTTAACAGTTAAGGGAGAGCTCAGCACTGCCTCTGGGTAAAAACAAGGTGCCAGGCCAGATAAAACAAGGTGGAGGGCAGGACTGGGCCCACGGGCCTTGTGTTTGCCATCTGTGGCCTAGGGTGTGTGATGCTTCCCAGTGATGGGACATGAAGAGCTGGGAATTTCACTGAGTGAGGCTGACAGGTGTAAGGGCTTGAGGAAAGTCAAGAAGGAAGCTGTTCCCTGGAAGAGAATAATGTGCAGCAGAATAAAGAAACTAACTGGTGGCCTGAAATTGGGAACATGAAAAAGCATCAACTACTAGATAGGGGAAAAAAATAAAAACTTAGCCTAAGAAAAACAATTTTATGTTTAAAATATATTATCAGGTGCCTAAAGGAATACTAAAAATAAAATTGGCCAAAACCTGGCCTGTGATATGATTTGGAGTCCACTCCCTGTCTGCATAATAATTATCTGTCCCTGGGGGAGAAATGTGATCATTTTAATCAACTTTCATTGATGACCTGATATAGGCAGGATAAAAAAGCGTTTGACTCTCAGAGCACAGTAAAATGTCCTTCTCAACTACTGAACTGCAAATTCAATTCCTTCGGCAAATCTTAAATCATAGGCTCATGCAATGTTATTTCTGAGTTCTTTTGGATAACTATGTTTTGGGCTTTTAATCCACATTATTTTCCTCTGTGGCTTTTGTCTAAATCTAAAGTCTGTTTTCTTCACTTAAAGAGATTGGTGTAAACCACAGTTTGCCCATTTCCTTCAGGCAGAGTTAGGCTGCATCCTATGTGCTCCCAAATGCCCAGCACACGCCACTGTTAGAGCACCGAGGACTCTCATTTAGGACTACAAATCTCGTTTCTCCATTACCCCTTAAGACCCCGCAGAAGGGAGAAAATTCATGTTTTGTTCATCTTCACAGCTCTAGCACCTAACACAGTGTCGCACTCCATAAATGTTGAAAAAAAGCAGAAGAAAGTTTTCAAGCCTGTTTTCTGACTGAGGTTTCCTGTGCCACTGGCCTTACTCTAGAAACTTTTCTCTTTAGAGAGTGATAATCTTCAGTTGCCAAAAGTGATTAGGATTTAGCGGATTAGTGATTACTCCTCTGGCAGCTCGTTGGGGAAATAAAAGGAAAACACCCTTGGGATGATGTTTCTGTACCCTCTTTGTTGAACATATGCCCAGTACTCAGTTTTCAGACAAAAGATATGACTTAGGGTCATGACCACTTAAAATTTATTGACTAGCTCGAGGGGCTTTGTTTATCCCATAATACCCAGGGAAGTGCCCAGCACAAGGTCAGTATCAGATAAACACTTTCATACTAGTTGATTAATTGACTGCTGCCATTAGAACCACTACAGGACAAATGCAGGCTATCCTTGAACTACCAGCAAGGGTGATAAAAGATTCAGCAAAACACCAGTTAGTTTCCAAAATCAGATAATTTGCTTTTTAGAAATGTAAAATTATGATTAAATGTAGTCAAAGACAATTAAAAATCCCCCAAATATCATATATTTCTATGTTTTTCCATATGAAGCTCTTTGGAAAAAAGCAGTACCAAGAGAACTTGTTACCTTAAACAAACAAACAACACTTTCATAATTTATATGGTGGAATTTCACAGAAACTGGCGGCCCATAACGTATGTGTGTGAGGATGGGAGACGGAGCATCAATGATCATCCAATACTACTGAAATTTGCCAAATCAATCCACACCATTTTTGAAGAAGCTACCTGGGGGCTCCCCAAATTGCACATGCCCCTGTTGTTAATAAGAACTGAGCTCTATGCGTCCTGGTACACACAGCAAAATAGACAAACTTCAAAACTTCAGGTTGTACGCAAAGATCTACTTCTAAATGTTTCAACTTTCCCTAAGATGTCCCTGCAATATTGAACTCTAAGGGACATTGAGAGCATTCCTTAATGCTAAAGAACTATTATACTAAAAATCAGTTTAAGATATTTTTATAAGTACCGTGCACTAACGGACTGCGCCACTAGAGCTCCTGTTTAAGATATTTTTTAAAATCAGCAATCTCACAAAGAACACATGGTGATCTTAACACGTTTTTAAACCAAAACATTAAGAAGAGGGGGGAAAAAACCAACAACAACAACAACCAGTAAGTAGATTACATCCTGCAGGCTGATAGGCTTAGCAGTTTTCCCAAATGTCAAAGTCATACTAAAGTGGGGGATTATTAACTTCTTGAAGGGGTTAATGTCTTTATTATAAATCCAGGGTCATAGCTATCTACAGGTTACATACACCAATGCCAAAAAATTGAAAGTAATATTTTTGTACCATGATGTTTATAAGACTAAAAAGCATAAATTTACTAGCAAGTTACAGAGTCTCTTTACCACATAAAGATTTTCCTTTTACTTTAATAGAATCTTACTAAGACATTTCAGTCACCTATGGTCAAGTACTCTGCTTCAAGGAAACAACATTTCTAGTACTATTAAGACCCAATAGAACTTCCTGCCAAGATGGAAGCATAGGTAGATACACTTTGCCTCCTTGCACAACCAAAAGAACAACAAATTTGAAAAACAAAAAATAACCGGAAGTGCCAGAAAATAGATCTGTATGGAAGTCAAACAATCAAGGAGTTAAAGAACAAACATTCATTCACACTGGTAGGTGGGGTGGAGACCGGCAGCCAGGGAGGAGAGGACCTGAGGCAAGGCAGTGGCTAAAGGGCCAGGGTGGTGAGGCAGTGGCTGGCGGACCAGGCGGTACCACATTTGTGTGCGGATAAACCGGAGGAACGACTGGGAAGCGAGATAGGCCGCACAACCTGGGGATCCAGCACCAGGAAATAAAGCCTCAAAACCTCTAGCGATAAAACCTGTGGGGGTTGCAGCAGTGGGAGAAACTCCCAGTCTCACAGGAGAGGTTGTTGGAGAGACCCACAGGGTCCTAGAATGTACACAAGCCCACCCACCCAGGAATCAGCACCAGAAGGGCCCAATTTCCTGTGGACAGTGGGGGAAGTGACTAAAAGCCAGAGGAGAGTCAAGCAAGTGGCACTGTTCCCTCTCTGTTCCCTCCCCCACGTACAGTGTCATACGCAGCCAAGTGGGTTGCCCCCCACCCTGGTGAACACCTAAGGCTCCACCCCTTACAACATAACAGCTGTGCTAAAACAAAAAAAATATATGGCCCTAATGAAAGACAGATAAAAGTTCCAAAAATAGAACTAAGCAATGAAGAGAGAGCCAACCTATCATATGCAGAGTTCAAAACACTGGTAGTAAGGATGCTCACAGAAATGGTTGAGTGTGGTTGCAAAATAGAGGAAAAAGTGAAGGCTATGAAAAGTGAAATAAAGGAAAATGTGCAGGGAACCAACAGTGAAGGGAAGGAAACCAGGCCTCAAATCAATAATTTGGAGAAGGAAGAAATAAAATTTCAATCAGACAGAATGCAGAAACAAGAATTCAAAAAAATGATGAGAGGCTGAGGAACCTCTGGGACAACTTTAAATGTTCCAATATCTGAATCATAGGGGTGCCAGAAGGAGAAGAGGAAAAGCAAGAAGTTGAACTTATTTGAAAACATAATGAAGTAGAACTTCCCCAATCTGGAGAAGGAAACAGACTTCCAGGAAGTCCAGAAAGCTCAGAGAGTCCCAAAGAAGTTGGACCCGAGGAAGCACACACCAATGCAGATCATCATTACGTTAGCCAAGATTAAAGATAAGTAGAGAATCTTAAAAGCAGCAAGAGAAAAGGAGATAGTTACCTACAAAGGAGTTCACATAAGACTATCATCTGATTTCTCAAAATAAACCTTGCTGGCAAGAAGGGGCTGGAAAGAAGTATTCCAAGGGAAGGACCTACATCCAAGATTACTCTATCTAGCAAATCTATCATTTAGAATGGAAGGGCAGATAAAGTGTTTCCCAGATAAGGTCAAGTTAAAGGCGTTCATATCACATTATTATATGAAATGTTAAAGAGACTTATCTAAGAAAAAGAAGATGATCAAAACTATGAATATAAAAATGACAACAAATTCACAAATATCAATAACTGAACCTAAAAAACAAACAAGCAAACAAACTAAGTAAGCAACTAGAACAGGAACAGAATCACAGAAATGGAGATCACTTGGAGGTTTATCAGCAGGGAGGGGAAGAGGGGAGAAAAGGGGGAAGGGTAAAGGGAATAAGAAGCATAAATGGTAGGTACCAAACAGACAGGGGGAGTTTAAGAACAGTATAGGAAATGGGGAAGCCAAAGAACTTATATGGTATGACCTATGGACAACTAACGGGGGCAAGGGGGAATGCTGGTGGGAGGGGAGTGCAGGGCGGAGGGGAATAAAGGGGGTAAAATGGGACAACTATAATAACATAACCAATAAAATATATTTATAAAAAGAAAAGACCTGATACAATGTAATTAAGTATGTGATTGGGATCCTCCTTTTAACTGTGTATGACTACTACCACAATCGTTGATTTTTGTAATTCCTTACAAAATAAGTCATATTTGATAGAAATAAACTCATTCTCTCAAATCAGATTACATACATTGTTAATTGGCACGTTCTTTTTAATCTGATAAATTTCCCAAAGAAAAGGCTTATTTCTATTATACTCTAACACCTCTCTAAACATTTTCATATTTGAAAGTTATAATTTGCAAATCTTTTAGCAAGTCTCTTTCTAGTTACACAGATATCTAAGATGGATCTATAGTACACTAAAACTTTTATTCATGAAATTTTACATTTTACAGAGAAAGTTGCTAAGATCAAGAGAGGCCAGACATCTTCTGTACTTAAAAAGCTGAAAAGTCAAGATTCAAACTGGATTTTCTTACTTGAAATCAGATGCTTTTAGCATATAGTTAGAAGTTTAAAAATATATTTGTTCACCAATGAAATGTAAAGTTTGAAGAAAGGAATGGTACATACTTCTAAAATGCCTCCTTTCCCTCCTACCCTCGTGGAGCAGCTGACTGATTATTTCTGCATCTTAAATCAAGTGTTTTTAAGCCTCTTTTATTGGACTTGCACTGCTCTCCAGAATTCTCTAACCATGGTTTTAATCCATTTCACTCTTCCATTATTTCGATAACTTTCTTCATGCTCCTATGAGAAATTAAGAACATTGAGAGGCTCATTGGAAAATTATTTAAAGGTTTTTTTCTTCAGATAGGTGTTATAGTTTATTTGTTTGTTTGTTTTTCCCTAAAGGCTTCTTTTAGGATTTAGAAGCACCAAAGAGAAGAAATATATAGTTTGAACGACACTTAATCTATGATATTTTTCTTAAGACTGGGAAAAAATAGGAAAAAAAAAATCTATCTGGAATGGCACTAACCTTTAGGAAACTGGCCAATTCCCAAGAGTGGCTATTGACTGGAAGCTAGAGGTAGCATGGTTGTGTTAAGGAAGCAAGGTCATGAAAGGTCAGTGACTAGTTTCCGGCATAACTAGAGCAGGCAAAGCTGTGACTTCTGTTGGGACCACACACAATCTGTGCTGTCACTGATAAGTGGAACCCCTGACCTAGCACTCCAAAGCTTAATTTCCACTATCTGTCCCAAACCCAAATGAGGGTCACAAGCCCACTGGTGTAGCTTTCGATGATGGAGTGATTAATAAATCAACTCTCAGATGTTATACAGAGAGGCAAGCAGCCCAACGTGGTCATTGAGAGAGAGGAAATCATCTGTGTAGGTAGGATGTGCTGCGGATAAAGCTTAAACTTTAAAGTGATTTAAAGAAATAAGAAAGAGACTGGGTAAAATAAAAGAGGTAAAGATTTAGAAAACTGAAGTAAAAATACATGGATATACCAATAATTTTCTGTTTAACCAAATTATAAAGCATATGACTAATTATTTGATTTATAAAATCATCTTAAAAATGGTCCCATGGCATGGTTATTTATAAAAATATTTTCAGGTGTTCACAAAGGTTCGCTTTAAGGAAATACTTCATATTTGAAACTGCAATATTCTGTTGTACACATGAAGCCATATATTCCTGGAAAAAAAGAAAGGATTAAAATCTGTATAAAGGACGAAGGGACCATATTAGACCCCAAAATGATGGAAAGTACTAAAACAAAGACATAAAGAAACCAATAAAAATTCACGGAGCATGACATAAAATCTCTAGTCAACTGTGAAAATCACACTTTTAAGACAATTTTGTTTTGTTAGATCTTGCCCTTTTTCTAAATACGTCTGTATATCTTTTTTGTGATTAAGAAAGCCAAAATTCTCAAAACATGTATTTAGAAATTCTGAGGTATTTCTGTACTTGAATAATAGTTAGGTTTAACTGCCCTCTCTTGAGATCTTCCTAGAGAAAATGAAGAGCATAATTCCATCTCTGAAACTTTGAAAAAACACTGCTATGTGGCACTGCTTAAAACCAAGTCAACAGTTAGGTTTTCCTGCTTCCTCCGGTGGAATTTCTTGAAAGAGGGCCAAGAATCATTTGATCACTTAAACCAGTGCTGATGAGTTGGAAGCAGCTGCAGTACATGAATCAGCGGTCATTTCTCTGTTATATTTTTGTGTTTAAATAATTATCTGAAGGACCAAGTAACTTGATCAGGAAGGCACTCTGGAAGCAAGGGAAAGACCACTGGATTAAGAGGCAGGCAGGAGACCTGGAGAAGAGTTCTAAATCAGGATTGAACTGTTTTGACTTCACCCGTTCTCTAATTACTGTCTTCTATCTAATGGCTTTGTTTCTTGGTTCTTTTATAAGCGTTTGGAAAGTAAGGAACCAAGTACACTTCTCTACCTATGTCCATTAAGAACACAACAAAAATAATGATCAAATAGCAGATGTTCACAGATGTTGACTCACTGAGTATACTTAACGAGCTAAAATAATAAAATAAAATGGTTCCTCATTTCCCCCCACTACAATCAAGTCTGCATTACAAACAGGTGAAACAGTATAAAATGATGTCCAAAAGTTCTGACTAGGTATGTCAATAGGCCAAATGGAAGTCTCACGGGTTGTCTCTGAAAACACAGATGTTCTTTGTAAGCATCACTTATGTTGTTTCTTAATTAGGGAGATTTAATTTCTCATCTTCATGAGTGCTCATAAGCACACAATATATGTGATTTTTAAATTAAAGTAAATATTATCTGTAATCACACCACTATGGACATTTTTTGACTATCAGTCTTTGTTCTTTGTAACCCCAAAGCCTGGCATGTCAACAGGTGCTCTGTGCTACATGTTCAGCTTTTACCCTCTTCTTTTTTACTCACGTATGTTAGTTTTAAGAAAAATAGCATAAGCATTTCTGTCCTGTTATTAAAAATATCAGTGAACATAATCTTGATGGATGAATGAAAAAATTTTTTTACTGAAATTGTGACATTCAGGCACAGAGAAGTTAAGCATCTTGAACACCCAGTTTATTGGCAGCAAACTCAGATCTGAATTTGAACCTAAATTGTGTAATTCCATGCTAGTAACCAAATTGCTTCTTAGTGCAATGTTATGCCACATCCCTCTGCTCTTTCCATCTATATCTCACTCAGCCATCTTAGCTCCTGGCTTCTCTCCGCACAAAGTGGCCGCTCATCCAGGCTGGCTTTCTTACTACTGATCCTCCTACTCCCGGTCCTTCCATCCCCCACCCCCATGCTCCAGGCCCCTTCTCTCACTTTGTGACCATGTTTTTCATATAGCTTCCTGTCAGTCACTTCCTCCTTTCTCTACCTCCTCAAGGCCTGACCATCTTGTAATAGCTGGGTCATGTACCCTCTCCTCCATAAAGTCTTACTGAACTATCAGAACCTTCATTCATTCATTCAAATCATTCCTAGGTTAATTAATATCTATTATGAACCAAGCTCTGCTGTGAGCACTGGAGTAGAAAGGAGAACAAAACAGACAAGATTCTACTGTCACAAAAAGAAGATAAACAAGTAAAACATGCAAAAACAATTTGTCAGTAACATGTATTATGAAAACAAGGTGATTTCTGTACTATTTCTGGTAGGCTTCCTGACAATTTGGTGTAAAACTGAATTACTGAAGGCAAGGATTCCATCTATGTCTAAAACCTAGCACATTACAGGTACACTTCAGTGATCAATATATTAATGTCCATATAAATGAAGATGGATGAACAGAAGGATGCAAGAATGAATGAATGAAGAAACAAACAACAGCTTCCACTGTGACTAAACCATTTCATCTTCACATTTTGCTTCCCCCAACTAGTTGTTTCCCCAACTAAAGTGAGGCTCTAGAGCCTAGAGCCTGCAAATCAATGTTGGTCTGGCCTGCTCAGCAAAGGTGAAAATGAATCCATGTGATTTTAGGTAGGGCAAGCAGCTCCAGCTAAGAAATGACCTCCCACTATTTCCTATTCTCTTACCCATCGTCAAGTTCCCATATTCATGTACCCTGCCTGGCTCCTGCATCTGCCCGTTCTCCTTTAGGAAAAGTTTCCAAAATTAATAACTAACAGTAGATAGCAAATGGAAAAACTTTACATTCTTAATTAATTCTTTAGGAATTGTGAGAATAGCAATTTGCATTTCATATTATTTATAATTACAAGATCCAAATCATTCCAATATTTGACTAAATTCTCGAAAGCTTACCAAAAGTAATTTGACTTTTCTTTAAAAATGTTAAACATTTTCAAATATTCAGAAGTAATGGTGGAACATATTTTTAAATAAGGCAAGATAAAACGTCAAAACCTTCAACAGTATGGAATCATTTGCTTATATCATTGGCCACAGTAATCACAGACCATAATAATCAAGGATACTGTTTCTCAAACTTACTTATCCTTGACAACGAAAATAAATCCACAAACAGCTCTGCGGACTCCACTCTGAGGGACATGATCTTAAACATTTGCTTTAGGTACACACTGAATTGTCAACAGTTTCATAAGCACACATATAAACTTTAAGACAAACATCTAATAGTGATGCTTAGTCATAAGTTAATTAATTGGGCCACCCTGAAAATACAGTTTTCTTCTTCTATTTATCAGCTAAAGGAAACATGAAAAATTATGCCCTGGCTAGTGTGGCTCAGTGGATTGAGCGCTGCCCTGCGAACCAAAGGGCCTCCAGTCAGGGTACATGCCTGGGTTGCAGGCCAGATCCCCAGTGTGGGGCATGTAAGAGGCCACCACCCACTGATGTTTCTCTCCCTCTCTTTCTCTGTCCCTTCCCCTCTTTCTAAAAATAAATACATAAATAAATTTAAAAAATTGTTATGTTCTCATTAAGAACTAGCTAACCCCTGAGAATATGTCCTTTACGTGAACTTGACAAGTATAAGAAACCCAGATCTTAAAAAGCAGATGTAGGGTATCTCTCAAGAAATGAATGTGTGTATTTGTGGTATGGGCATATATATGTACAACAAACTAAATACTTTGATCAATGTTTATTCCTAATTAACAGTCAAGTGCTAGTGATTGTTAAAAATTTTTAATCTTAAATTTCTCTATTAGTCACAATTCTCTAATGGACAAATAATTAATAGTATATAAACAAACATTTTCAAATAGCAGATGAGCTACTTAAAAATAACCATATGGAGGAATATAGTGGTCAAGTAATTATCCTGTTATTAACTTCTCATTTTGTATTGGGTTTCTTAAAATGAGAATGTTTATTTAACATTAAAGCTATATAAAAGAGCATCAGAAAATATTTTTTTCTGATATATCTGAAACTCCACCTTTTTTTCTTCTTTCACAAAAAATGCCAAAAGTTATAAAGTATGACCCTAACCAGTAAAATTGCTGATTGAAATATGAAGATTCAGGAACCTTTTACCTTAAGGATTCCTGACCTTCTTTGTGAAGTAAATATAATATAACCTACATCTTGTTTTCTTGCACCTTCCTACTGTGTTTATTAACAAAATTAAAATAAGTTCACTTTCTAGCTACCCAGAGAATCATGTATGTATGTATGTATGTACGTATGTGTGTATGTGTATATATATATATATATATATATATATATATATATATATATATATATATAAAACAGAAGTTTCCTGTTCTGGAAATATTTCTCTTATTATTTCAAGTGGCTCATGCCAATTTAGGATCACTAAAAAGTACATATTTTGATAAAACATTTTCCAAAGAAAATAAAGAATCATACAAAAAGAAACAGGATTTTACTTTTGCTGTAATGAGTTAGCTAAAAAGCCCCACAATTGGAAAAGAAAGGCTTCTTATAAACATCATAACTATAACAAATGTAATAATTTAAAGACCTTTTATTTGTACTAGTTCTCATATATGTAGTACTGACCTTTTGAGAAATTAAGCTATTTCCTTCCACCTGGACATAAAAATATATCCTACTTATCTCAGTAGGAATCAGCTCCCAATTCCATCTCCAGGTACTATCCTATCTCTCTTCCCCCTTTCCAAGTAAAAATTTTCAAAACATTTGTCAATAGCAACGATAACCTTTTTCTCTCTCTTACTTGCTCTTCACACCACTATCATACAACTTCTCACCCCTCATCTTCTCTGAACCACTGCTACATGCAGCCGTGGGTTTACAAATTCACCTTATAGTCTCCTCATCTGAGTTACTGACTTGACATTCACCTGGGTTTCCTCTTGCCTGCCTGGCCAGCCCTCAAGTCCTATACTGATTGGTGCTACTCTACCTGCCCCTCCCTCCAAGGCCCTCTTCCCACACGCTGGGCATTTTTGTCTCCCAAAGGCCTACAAATTAAGATTTCAACTGAAACATTACATCCTCAATGAGGCCTGCCCCGCTCCTACAGGTTTAGTCAGTGCCTCACTTACGATTTTATTTATACTTCATTTTCCCACTTCTAAGCATTTATGATAATCCGAATAAAAATAATTGCATAAGTAAATATTTGGTGTCAACTGCCTTCATCAGGTTAGGGACTGTTATCCCTGGTGCCCACCCAGCATATAGCTTTCTACACATGAACACTTGCCAATTGGTGAACACAGGTCAATTGGTTAGAGCATCACTCTGGAACACCAAGGTTGTGATACAACAAGGTTGTGGGTTCAATCCCTGGTCAGGGCACATACAATAATTAACCAATGAATGCATAAGTGAAACAACAAACTGATGTGTCTCTCTCTGTCTCTAAAATAAATTTTTTAAAAAGTGTTCACATACGTGAATATTTGATGCAAGGGACGGAGGAAAAGGGAAGGAGGAATGAGTTTCACAAACTAAATTGATAACTATTAACTTGGTTTCTAAAAATGTAAAACTAAAGAAGAAATAGTATCTTATGAATAGTTCGATTCAGATGTTAAAAAACAAACCAACTGTGAAATTAGCTAAAGTTTAGAAGAACTAATAATATTAGAGATTATACATAAAATTTAAAGTACAATTATCCTGAAGACTGAAATGACTGGCACTTAAAAAAAAAAAAAGACCAACCTATAAAAAAAAAAGGTTCCAGAAATCAAAACTGAAGACTGGTTTCACAGAATCATTCATCTACACAGGAGTAGCAGAAATAAGGTTATAACAAAGAAAACCATAAACATATTAAAATAAATATTTCTTAATCTGAATAAACATTTTAAACCTACTCTTCATGACTCAATTTGCTCTTAAAATTAAATGATAAATAAAGCATTAATTACTCCAAAAGTCTAGTATTTTGTGCTATTGGCAATAAGGGGCAAATCATTCATGCTTTGTTTCCTCATTTATAAAATAAGCAGTTGAGTAGCTGATATGTGAGGTCCTTCCTAACACTTCAGAAAATTTAAGTTATACCATGTAACCTAACACAGTAACATCCCAGTTAGCCAGAAAGTCTGCTTCTGAGACTTTTAACTACTCAAAACACAGAAGTTTCGGAGCCTAAAAAACATTAAAAGTCTTCTGAATTTGTTGTTATTAACAGCCAACAAGTCCCATATATTTAAGGCAGGCCTTAACAACACGTTGATCATAGTTTTTATTTTGATCACTGTGCTTCACTATTTAGCAGAAAATCATATTAACTATGCAGCTAACAGCCTTGAGATGAGTCAAAAGAGGGGTGGGATGAGAAAAGTGAATAGCAGAAAAGATTAAAGCACAGGTCATTCTCTGAAGAGCAGCAAGGAAGAGCATTAATAGTGAAGCAAAGAGCACAACGTCCTTACATCATTCTATTAATCCTAACAGCAGTAATGATTTTGAACTATCAGAGAAAAAGTAAATTATGTTTGCTAAATTCAATTTAGCAAGTCAGGAAAATATATCATTGAAAAGTTTATAATGTAAACTTAAATTTTTAAAAAGTTAAAAGCTGTTAAAAAAAAAAAAGCCCAAAAGGTTCCAGAGCTTTACAACTCACAAGTGTTATACTTTAACTGGTACATTACAGCCACAGCAATAAAAATTAGCACAGTAAGTACTACCTTAGTTATATGCCAAAAGCTTTAAGGAAGAAAAAATACTAGTAAGGCAATAACACATACTAATAATAATAGTAACATACTATTATTTACATACTAGTAAACAAAGAACTGCTCTCTAGTTACAATTAAAAACAAACAAGAAGACAAATGAAAACTGGGAGAAGAGACTCTTCTTTGCTGAAATTTACATCTGGAAGCTGTCCAAAAACTAGCATTAATTGTTTGGTATCTGGGTGACTCTGGGTTTTCAGAGATGGCTACTTAATTGGCAGACTAAGACACTTTCACCCACAAAGACAATTTCAACAGTTTAAAAAAATCTTAGTTTTATAAACATTGCCTGGATACTGGGATACAAAACAGAGAGGTGAACGCTGTCAAAAGTTACAAACTTCAGGGGGGGTGGTAAGGGGGGAAATGTGTAAAACAAGTTTCCACATATGCCATGCATGCTGAAAATTGTTAAAGTAAAAACTGCACAAGTTTTTGCCAAATGTTTTCAAAACCATAAAACAATTGTGCAAAATATTTTCTCCCTATAGAATGTACTTAAAAATATTTCTACCAGGTTAGTGTAAATATTTTATTAAATAAAAAGTTTGCCAAAATATCTGATGCCCTAACAAGCCAAGAAATGACTGCTTCTGACTAAATCCTTTCAATATAGTCTTTTAAAAGTTAGATTTTAAAAAAGGCTCACATATTCATACACACATATATATACACATATATTGTATTAAGTAAAGATTATTTTAAAAACATGTTTTATAAATATGCTACTATAGATGGAATAATGCTATCTAGAAATTGATAGAATCTAAATTGTATTTTAAAAAATTTTAGTAGTAGTAACGATATATGTCTTTTCAAAAAATATCATACGATTACCCCTTAGAGGATAGAGTACATGACTGAGAATTAGATTTAATAAATTCTATAAATTCTGTCCTGTTGCAGATACATTTTATTCTTTATGGATAACTCAAATAAGTTTTCTTATTGGTAAATTCCTATCTGCAATGAATACAGTCAACTCAAGGATATTAAATACCGAGGACATGGGCAATTTCTGAAGACTGAACATCAGCTCAGGTCTATAACAGACACCAACTAGCAAATCAATGATTATACTTTGGTATATAAACCCATTCTCCAAGTTATTTTTTACAAATCTTGGCTTAGTTCCACAATTATTACCTGTCTAGTTATGCAAAGCACTGTCAGGCCCTGCAAGATAGAAGAGTGAAGAATATGACCCTTTTGCTTCAAACTCGTTAGGAGCAGGGCACAAATATAGGATTAAAGAAGTGGAGTCTGGGAATCCTGAAAGAGACTGGCCTGTACCACCAAAATATCCCCCCAGAACCAAACCAAACAAACAGAACAAAAACAGTCCTTCAACGGAAATGGGGAAAAGACTATTCCTTTCCTAGGATTCAGGAAAAGGGTCTTAAATTTCTTTTACCCAGCCCACACTTCAGAACTGCAGTGTGATTACTCTATAAAAGCTCAGTAAGGTGAAAGGAAGATATTATAAAGCAAAACCAGCAACTTCTATAAAAAATCAGAAGTTTGATTTACGTTTGCCCCTAAATATAGATTGTTCTTTAAGTAAAACTCATTCAAAATTCTCTTACAAACAACAATTAAAAAGGTTAGCCTCAGATCAGGTGTAAGGTAGACTATATAGGTCTTTCATACTTAAAACTTTTATTTTCATAATTAAAGACGACCGAAATCATGAACTTTAGTATCTCATTAAAAATAGTGCCATTTAATGTTTCTAAACCACAGAATTTTTTTCCTGATAGCATACTATATTTCAGTCACATTTTTGGTGTGCAATGAAAGTTTAATGTGACCAACATCAAAAGACAATTATTCCTTTATTAATTGAATCCCACGTGGATTTCTCACTTTTGAATCGTCAGTAAAATAAAACAAATTGTTAATATATATTATCATATGAGCATGCTGGTAGAAGATAACAATATTGAACATTCAAACAACTAGCAAGGATAACAATGTTAAAAGAGAATAATGAGAATAATAAGAAAAAGATAACAATGAAAAGCGTTTGGATTTAAGATTCATCTTCTGTCCAAAATGCTAGCAGAACAGAAGCAATGTCTTTAAAAATCAGATAAACAGCCAACATAAACTCGTGGTAAATTCAACTTTTGATTTTTTCATTTTAAAGGAGGCATGATGCATAGAGGCTATTTTTATTATATTACTCTTTCTTTCATAATTTCCTATATCTGAAATTAAACTCTTTAACTGATATCAACTGGTTAAAATAAACTAGACAGAATTAACTACCTATCTTAATGCTGTAAGCAACTCAAATCCTTTACATAAAAGATTATTGGCTTTCTAAAATCTGTTGCACTGGTTTAAATGAGCTTCTCAAATACAATCCAAAGTTACACGGGGAAAAAATCCACTGCCATTAATATATATTTATATAATTAACAAAAACATGCCAACTCATGTTCTTAAAACTAGATTTAAAAATTAATTCTATAGAAAAATGATAGCAAAATTCAAAGACACTCAATCCACCATGGGTACTTTCTTAATGTCCCCACAGGACACTGAGAACAAAGTACAGAAGGAAGACAGAGATGAAAACAGGGAGCTACAGGCTGACATCTAACTACAAGTTAGCTGCACAATCTGGGGAAGGCCAAATCATATACATGTGAAACCATGAGGATTAAACTCATTTAATTTCTTCTCTTTTGTCATAAAAAAAGGCACCCTCTACATGGGTTAAGTGTCTATGCAAAAAGAAGCATAAAGAAATCTGTTGAAATGGGAGGGACTGCAGAGCATCCATCAACATTTGTTTGAAAAGACCTGCCAGGCTCTCAGGAGTTACACTTAAATAATGTGACCTTTCCAGACGGGACAATAAGGAGACAGATTAGACCCTTCAAGAGGTGATTCATCCTCGGACACATGGGGAGGGGGATCCACTATAAAGCCTGGACTGCCTGTTTGCTTAAGTGTCTGGGCAGCTCTTTCCATGGCCCTGTAACTAGCCAGTTAGTGTACAGCACCTACTACAGTCCTCGGACAAGTTCCTAAAGGCGGCTCCAGACTCAGTGACAAAAACGCACTAGTCCTCCAACAACAGCACCTGCTTTTCTCCTCTTTCCTGAGCAGAGGACAAATCCCAGTGCAACATCCATCAGAGTGCTTACTCCCCCCTTTCCAAGACTTATTATCTCACTTAGATTTTGAAGAAAACTCTTCAACATAAACAGTATAATGAAACGATGAAAAGTAGCTCACCTAGAGAAGTGATTTTTCAACCTTTTTCATCTCATGGCACACATAAACTAATTACTAAAATTCTGCAGCACACCAAAAAAATTATACTTTTTTCCAATCTGACAAAAAAATTGGTATAATTTTGATTCATTCACACCAGACAGCTATTGTTATGTTGGCTGTCGTCATTTTTTTATTTGACAGTCTAAGGGAAAAGAGCTCAGTGCCCCTGACTAAAGAGTCAGGTATTGCATGTTTATAAAATTCTTGCAGCACACCAGTTGAAAATCACTGCTCTATGGGGAACGCAATGTGAAAGTGAGAAATGAGAATGTATGCATTCTACACTAACAACTCTCAGCAGGTGTAATCCTTCTCCGGTTTCTCACTGGTCCATAAACTTGAGACTGCCCACATACTTCAGGGCTGGAGTATAAAATGAGAGGGCCCCTCAGGGTCCACAGAGTTACTCTATCATGTACAAAATCTTTCTTATTATCTCAAAAGCCTCAAGATTAACCCACCCATCAGGTAGCTGCCTCTGGCAAATGCCTCTTCCATCCTTCCAAATCCACCTCCCCTGCCTTTCACAGGATGGAACAGTTGCCACACGCAGGTGACCAGCACACCCTCTCCAGGACCCAGTGAGCAGAAGGGCTCCTCTCATCTGCTCATGGGTGAGCCTCTAGGCTCGCTCCACCAGAGGAGGAAGCACCTCCCAGAGAGCCCGTGTGCTGCGCTTCTCCCTCCTTCCTGCAGAGGGAGGCAGGCAGAGAAAGAGCCTGCTCTAGGGCCAAGAGCTCCTTTCTCTAGTCTAAGGAGACAGAGGGGAAAAGGAATCCACAGGAAGCCCCGTGCTTATGGAAAATGAGAAAGGAGGTGAAAAAGCAGGTGCTACTGTTTTCAAAATATTGAAAAATTTTAACTTGGCAACTAGGAAGTTGTTTTTTTTTTTAATGTATACATAAAACCTGGTGAGAAATAGGTTTACAACAACTTTATCCACTGACAAATGAAGTTTAAACTCCAGACTCTCTTCCAGAATCAAATCTGCGTCCCCACCGACTAGAAGGCAGTGTGGTAAAATGTCCTCTCCTGAATGAATTTATATTCAAGTTGCTTTCCCTCTGTAGCGCCTCGCTGTTGCCTGGAAACAGGAAACCCTTCCCACCTACAAGCTTCCTGACTACTCCCCCTGTCTCCCTCTTACAGTGCTGTGAATGCACCTAGCCATGCTTCTAGGTACTATTATCTTAAAGGGCCGATTCTTTTAAATGAAGCAATGCAGGAATTTTGCCATTTGGCTCTTTAGGAAGAACATTCACCAGCCAAACAAATTAGTACTTAAAACTTGAATGACTTAGGCACCCTCCCAAAATACACTTTATCTAAAAGCACTTACAATGATGAATCTTAAATACCAATTAATTAAAACAAGCGTGTCAAACAAAAACAAAAGTTATCCTGAATTATTTTACCCACTGCTTTGCCTCAGTGGTATTTCTTTGAAAACCCTTTCTTGGGCTAAGAAGAACATCGTCTCTTGAACAGACAGAACCCTATGCTTGAATCATTAGTCACCTTGGTGCCCCCATAACCTCAACACCCACATCATGGCCATTGCTAAGCCCTTATGGAGTCTAGTTATCTACTCTTCACTTCTCTGATCGTCCCTGTCCACTCCTTCTGCTACCACTAAACTTGAGACACAAACTAATTTTCATTTAAAATTATTGAAGCACCAAGAGCTACTGCTATTATTATCAATTACATAGAGAATGCCATGTGCCAAGAAGCATAAAAGCCATTTACATATTTTACTTTATTCCCTTCCACAGTCCATGAAGAGGTACTATTATTATCCCACTTTAAAGGTAAAGAAACTGACTGAGAATGCTTAAGTAACTTGCCCAAAGTCGTACACACAAAGTAAGCCTCAAATTCCTCTCCTAGGAAGATAGAGGCACAACATCTTATCTTCCAACCCTTCATTCTATTTCTACTAATATTCCTCTTTGGAGACATTTTGATAAATGTAAAACCAAAATCTACTTCCGCTTCTTGGCTAGGTGAACCATAGCGTGCTTCACATTCACAGCAACAGTATCCCACACTGGTCCACATCCACCCTTTAGAGAGGAACAGGTGTATTAGGGATCTTTTTTAGCATTTTAATTAATGAGATTTATGACAGAAGTTTTATGTGCCTTTCAGAGATGCAGTAAAAAAATAAATTTCTTGTTGTGATTAATGTTTACAAAGAGCTTTGGGAGAAAATAAAGTCCTAAGAAAAGTTTTGATCAGTCTCTTGTAGCCGAAGCACAAATCCCTAATGCCAAAATAAAATTCACAAGGTAAAAATAACTAATCAGATAGACAGGTCAATCCCTAGAATGCTGACTGGTACCTAAGGAATACTGAACATCTGATAATAAATTTGCATCACAAATTTATTCAGCTTAGAATTTTTTCCTGGTAACATTCTCTTGTTCATAAATTGTCTTGCAATGTGGGCTTCAATATCCTTGAAATATACAAACAAGCTTAACTACACCTTAGATTCAAACAAACAAACAAATAAAACAAAGAACTCTAAAACAAAATCGAAAACTAGAAATTGCCCCAAAGTTAGTGGATTGGTGAGGGCAATAAATTAACATTGTAAACTGTTATTTAGAATTTCCAAATAATATATCCTCTGGTTTTATAAAAAAGGTCAGTTACGGGTAGTGTTTTGATTTTTAATATGTTAAAGAAATCACTCCTCTCTGCGCCAACAAAATTATAAAAGAGCCATTTAGTTCTAAGCAAACACTGCAGGCAGGCCTGCGCTCCAGTTGTGGGGTTCCATCCAGTTTACCAGCCACTTAACTTTCGGCAGATCCCTCCTGTTGCCTGAGCTTCAGTTTCCCCACATCTGCAAAGACAGCAATGGCAACACTAGCCATCTATAGGTTATTCTGAAAATCAAACGAGACTATGGACAGGCTCTACAAATATAAAGTTAGGTTTTCTGAACTATATATTCCTTGGTTCTCATCATATTTTAGACCATCAAATATGAATGAAAGACTTGAAGTCAAAACTCCTATAATTTCTGGCATACATGCTTCATTTATCTACATTTAGAAATCTTGCTTTTCCGTTTTTATTAAAGCTTTGGAGATATGTTACTTAGGGACAACATGCCTATTTAAATTAGACACAAATACCCAGTGCAATTTGTACAATAACCAGTACTGAGCCAGTGATTATTAAAGATCTGACTTTTACTTACAAAGTTTTCAGCCATGGAAACTGTATTTATCTGAAGCTAAAATAAAAAACCTAAGAGAAATGGGTAGATGAATCATGTTCCAATAAATATTAGTATTATAACTAGCAGAATCCTGTATACCACTTCTTCAGACTATAGATACCCATTCCCCTCAGACGGTCAGTATGGGCAACACTGGTGGCAATTTTGACAGAAACTAAAATAGTTGTGAGATAGTAGGGACTTTTTCCCTAAATGAAAATCTATGGCACTTACTGCAAAACAGTCCTAAAGTATCTTATTAATCAGAAAAATGATAAAATCAAGCAAACCTTGGATAATCAAATGTCCATGAACACTGGCAACAGAATGAGAGAAGAGTGAATAAACCTGAAATGATATTATTAAATATTTTCTAAACTTAGTATGGCTCATAATTTTATACACGACTAAGTAGTCTATGCCTTCATAACATGGTAAGGAAGGGAAGAGAAAAAGGAGAGGAGGTCTGGGGGAGGGGTTGCTGTCTTTACTTGAAAGTATATAATTAGACAATTAAAGAGAAAGAAAAATTCTTTACAAAAAACTTTATCATTAAGTTCATTGAAACAGAAATGTTTTTAGGTCTACATTATCCAAATAATGGTCTTGATTTTGCCGTTAGAATTTAGAAGGGTAGAAACAATAATTAATTGCCAGTGTCTTTGTTGGTTTAGTTAATTCTTCGGTTCTAATACACCTTTCATCTATCCTTCTCTGTTCTTAAGCCTGAGGCAATTTTAATATCAGTGGTCAGATACTTGGGGTGTTAAAATGTAACTGGACATTTGGACAATACCAACTACTTCAGTACCTCATTAACTCAGAAAGTCCACTTGAGTTGGCTTACACCGCCCTCTACAGCCTCGAGTGATTCCTTCCGAAAAATAAGTCTGCATTTTTGTAATGTGGAAGGACAGCACAGAATAAGGGATAAAGAGATATTCGTTGGCATTCAGTTTCATCTGTAAATCACATTAATGATGGTGACTTGAAAGCTAGATTTTTTAAATATTGTTACATACCTTTTACCTATTTTTATTCATTAACCTCCCAATGAGGAATTTCCTTCAAGAACACTTTTAATCTTCATTAAACATTACTTATTTAATTCTTTCAGTTGTTATTTAACCTATGTACACAGTTGTGAAACACTGAAAAAAAGATGGAGTCATGTAGGTTAACCACTGTGAATATGATCTTATTCCAATTATAATAATGGTGTAAGATTGAGTATAATATTTCCATTGTTTTTACTGGGTTACTATTTACACTTAACATGATAAAATAAAAAATTAGTATGAGTTTCAAATTTACTTAAAAATTTTAAATAAGCCAGAAGGCATCTGTTGGTACACTGGTAGTAAATTAGAGGCACTCACATCTTTGAGAAGAAAATAAACAGGGTGTCTCCTTTAACAACAGCACGGAGTGAAATTTGTTTGGTGTTTTATACTCTCTATAGAGCAAAGGTAGGTCAGTATTTTTCCTGAAAAGATTAGCTTTCCTAGTCATACTTCAACAACTATAATAATCTTTCATTTGAATGGTTGTTGATTTAAAATGTTACTTTTTAAAATGAGTCTGTTTACACATTTGTATATTAAACAATTAAATGATTATATCATATTGATGGTAATTTTAACCCTTTTAAAAAGGAATCTGAAAATATACTAATGATCAGAAGGTTTTGAAGAAAGAAGGTAACACATTGAGAGTTTACCTGTAATTATAAAACATTTAGACACAAAGACCAACTAACATGCAATTATTTTTAACATATGACAATTTCAGGCATTTTTGGCTTCCTTGAGACTAACAATCCTGGTAAAATATCCTGGTGTCCCTTTGATGGACACCAACTGTCTTAAGACAATGTACTAAATAAGTTTTAATTTTTTGTTTTTAGTTTTTTAAATGAATGACTGTCACAAAACCTTTCGCTAGAAATTTCTGAGAAGGAAAGGACCTTCTAAATATTGCAGTTTGAAAGAGTTCGGGAAACACAGACTTTCAGAAGTAGCCACCAGCACACAATGGTTCTGTTCAGGAATAACTGCACCATCCTGAGTGCCTTAAAGAAGGAGTGTTCTTTCTGGCCAGTATCTTCAGTCTCTTAGTCCAGTTATGATATAATTCCCGTAACTTTTATTTACCCTTTCATATCACTTTGATAAATGACTTTTTCACAAAATAAGTACATTATTTTTTCGGAAAGAGTAAATGCCCTGCACAGTCAACAGCATGAAGGAAAGAACCTGAACCAAGGATACCTAGCTTAACTAATGGATCCCAACAAGTGGACTGACTGTTGTGCGTGAGCACACACACACATGTGCACACACACACACACACACGCACGGACCAAACACTGGTCAGAAAAACAAGGACGAAACAGAAATCACTCCACATAAGAAACACAGTCAGAGGTAGACCAAACACACCTCTCTGGTAAACATTGTTTACTTGCTATGTGTGGGAAGCCAGTAGGAGAGCCGGGGGTCAAAGACCTGCTTCTGCAATGAATTTCCACAACTAGAGGGACATTATTAGTTGCTTCCAGGGGAGTAAGGTATCAAAAAACTATCAAGAATACTTTCTTAGTGTTATTGTAAAGGAATTGTTTAATTAAATGACATAACATTTTATGAGTAAAATGGCTTAGTATAGTTCTCAGTATTGTGTCTAATAAGTTATGGAATTTCATCCCTACAACAATGTAGTAGAGTGACATTTTATCACAACTTTGCTAGAAAATGCTTAAACAGAGGAAATCAAGTAACAGCCATAACACAGTTAAGCAGCAGTGAGACAAGATCTGAACACAGGTCTGTGTGATTGTTGGAATCTATGTGCTTGTGTCAGACATGTACTTTATACTTATTTCAGAATCACCTGGATGTATGTAAAAAGAATCCAGAATTCTGTAAATGAAACTTTGGAAAGCTTAGAAATGAAAAATGTATATCTTCAACTAAAAGACAATAGTAGGGGACCACTAAAAGAATATCACTGATAAATTACTAAGCTCTAACCTGAGCCAAAGATTTCTCCAGAAAAAAAAAAAGAAAAATGTAAAAAAAGTAAAGCTATGATTATGAGACACAGGGTCAGAAAGGACAGATCTATTTTCCATCAACTTATTAGCAATTCTAAGAGGCAAGAGTAGAAAGAGTGAAGGAGAGGCAATATCTAAAACAGTGTATTTAAGAATCTGACATAATTGAACATGATTCCAAAGGCATAAAGCCTCATATTGAAAGGAGCCAATGAGTGCCAAATGGGATAAATTAAAAACAAGTATTTGGACACAGAGAGAATTTTTTTTATTTTTACTGAATTTATTGGGGTAACATTGGCTTATAAAATTATATAGGTTTCAAGTGTACAATTCCATAATACATCATCTGTATATTGTATTGTGTCTTCATCACCCAAAGTCAAGTCTCCACTATCATTTGCCCCTGCCCCTTTACCCCCTTCTACCTGTTTCCACCCCTCTTTTCCTCTGGTCATCACCATTCTGTTCCCTGTACCTACGAGGGGGGAACCCAAAAAAGTGAAATTATCTTCTGGAGGGAGGCCCCTTATACTATAGGCTTCCTCACTAAGAGTTCTAGAAACCCATCTGTATCAGTGTACCAGCGGGCATTGTTGTGAGAGGCTGTGTTTGGCTTCAGTGGATTTCTTTTTTTGAAGCCTCAACACTTTTGCCCATTTCATGATGGGTGATTTACGAGTATACCTGCCCACACAGTGCTGAGTGTTCAGCAGTTTTTCACCAAAAACAGCATGACTCCCATGCCCCATCCTCCCTAGTCACCCGATCTAGCCCCGAGTGACCTTTTTTTGGTCCTCCGCACAATGAAAAAATTCCTCAAAGGGAAATGTTTTGCCGATGTGGAAGAGGTGCAACAAAAAGTGACAGAAGCACTAAAAGGCATCAAAATCGATGCGTTCAAAACTGTTTTTAGCAGTGGGAAAAACTTCTCATTAGGTGCACTGCATCAAATGGAGAGTACTTTGAAGGTGACTGAAATTTAACTATGTCAGAATAAATACACGATCTTTTATAAATAAAATGGAAGTTTTGGGGATCCCCCTTGCATGAGTATTTCTATTTTGTTTGTTTTGTTCATTAGATTCCACATATTAGTAAAATCATATGTTATTTCGGGAAATTTTGAGTAATGAGGATAAACCAAACATCTTCAAAATATAAGGAAAAAAGAGAGATCAGCCATAAAAGAGACAACAAACTTTCACTTTCAACAATAATGCAAGGAGAAATTTCTGTCTTTATCACCCTAAGAGGCTCAAGTGACAGAATGGAGGAAAAATAAAGCACACCCAAGTTCTCTTGTTTAGAGAGAAGATTTAAGCTATTAGAAAAGCATTTTAAAATATGTATGTTAAAAATGTTTTGTGGGGTTGAGAAAATTGGGTAAAATTGGTCAAAAGGTACAAACTTCCCGTTATAGGATAAATAAGCAGTGGGAATGTAACATATGACATGATGACCAGAGCTGACACTGCTGTGTGGCATACCTGAAACTGTAAGAGAGTAAACCCTAAAAGTTCTCATCACGAGGAGAAAAATATATTTTTGTATCTACATGAGAAGATGGATGTGAACTAAACTTGTGGTAATAATTTCACAAAATATGCAAGTAAAGTCATGATAAGCCATAAACCTTAAACTTATACAGCGCTGTGTGTCAATTATATTTCAATAAAACCAAAAGAAAAAGGAAATAAAAGTAACCACAAAATAGAAAAAGAATGTATGCTATTCAAACCAGCAGAGCAAACAAAGAATAAAACAAAGAAAATTTGATCATTACAACAAATGTCTAGAAAATTAATATGAAGAGATAGTACTAAAAAAGTAGCAGATTTAAGTCACAATAAATGTAAACACACCAGGTCTCTGAATGTAAATATTCAGAGACATGTTCAGGCTAAATTTTTTTAACAAGTAAAATCTAGTTATGTGAATATCCATAAAAGATAAACCTAAAACAAAATGACAGTCGAAGATCTAAAGTTCAGGGATGTGAAACTACCCAGCAGACAAATGGAAAGAGAAAGTGTATATGGCCACAGTGACAAGAGACAAAAAAGAAATCATGGAGAAAATTAATGAAAGAGATAAAACTACATTTATGTTTTCAAAAAGAATATTCTTCCAAGAGTGAACAGCAATCACACACTAGTCCACAGATAGGCTAGAACAACTGGCTTCCCCTCTGTGTGGGCAAGTGAGGGGCTGGGAGGGGGTAAAAAGATACATCTCTGCCTCACAACATTAACAATAAATTGCACACAGATTCTTTTTAAGGCTTAAACATGACAATCCAATGGATATATGTATGAGAGAATATACAAGGGAGTATACCAATGATATTGGCGTAGGAAAGGCCTTTAACAAAGTACAGAAAGAAAAAGCAAGAGAAAGATTGCTAAAGACTGATAAAGTTGACCACATAGAAACTGACAATGTCCCCATGAGAAATGACACTATAAACAAAGTTCAAATAAACTGAGTAAGATTTGCCATGTATACTAATATATATTAGATAAAGGAATAATATACAAACTACATGTGTAAAGCTTATTAAAAAAACATACCAAGAAAAGCCCGATGGCAAAACAGGCAAAGAATACACAGTTGGCACTCCATATCCTCAGGTTCCACATCCAGACAACCACAAATTGAAAACATTCAGGAAAAAAAAAACATGTTACTTTGTTGCCGGCACCTACTGTGTAGTTAGGCTTATGGTAGTTGTGTCTGTACTGAACATGTACAGACCTTTTTCCTTTTTCTTGTCATTTTCCCCTATACAATACAGAATAACAAGAATTTACGTTGTACTAGGTATCATTAGCAATCTAGAAAAGACTTGAAGTATACAGGAGGATATGCATAGGTTATATGCAAATACTACACCATTTTATAAAATGGACTTGAACATCCATGGATTTTAGTATGCACGGGGGTCCTGGAATCAATCCCCCACTGACTCCAAGGGAGTCATTAACTGTATAAGCAGTTAATTTTTTTTTAAATTATTGACTAATCAACAGATGAAAGTATGCTCTACTTGGTAGAAAATTCAAATTCAAACAAGATGTCATTTTCATATATCAAACTGGAAAAAAATTAAAGTTTGATATCAATTTTGGTAAAGGTACAGAAAAATGCTTTTTTCCAAAATTATGTATGTATATATAAGTAAATGCACAGAAAGGGTTCTGAAAAATACATAACTGATAAAGTAGCTAACTTGGGGAGGTTTGTAGAGTAGGTGGAAAAACATTAAGATTGGGAATAAAGTCCAAAGGAATTTTTTACCTTTTATTTATTCAGAATTTATTCACAAACATTTATTTAGTGTTTAATGTATGTCAGGCCCCGGTCATAGCACTGGATGTATGGAATAAACAAAACAAAAAGCCCTGTCTCCCTGAAGCTTTCTTTGTGGAAAGGAAGAGGCAGCAAATAATTAAAATACTTTTTATTATAAATTAAAGTAACTGCAGAAATTATTGAGTATTGGGAAAAATAAAAAAGAATTACATTTATTCTGGAATGCGTTGATCTTTGACAAAAATGTATTCATATATTACCTGTGAAATAGAAACATTAATTTTCAAAACTTTATAAAGGTTTATTTTCTATGTAATAGTATGCATTTAGGAAATTTATGCATATAATAAATATTTAACCATCTGAAATGCCTGGATAAATATTCCTAAAAGGCCAAACCCAGCGATGACTTTTTTGTATCTATATGAGATGTTTTATTAATAAACAGAGGTCTAATAAAAGGAATGCAGACCTGTGATGAGATATCTGCACATCCACCGTGGCACGGGGTGGAGGGCAGCACACTATGTCTGTTCCGCAGAGACAGAACCAAAAGCCACACTAAGCTTCAAATGGGTCTTGAGAGAAAGGCAGAAAATGACCCCTGAGGCCACCCTCAGGCCCTAACTGGCCAAAGGGGACTATCGAAGAGTCTCTCCATTAACAACCTGCCACTCTTGCCCTTCCTCCTATCCCTCCCCCCCAATAAACACACACTGTTGCCCCCAACTACTTCCATACAACAGGGAGGAGTCCTGCAGAGCCCGAGCTGTGGGGTTGACAAGACTACTAAACCACAGAACCTTACTGTGAACAATAAATAACTTTCAGGCTTTCTGGTCAAAAAATAGATGTGTTTGTCTGCACACCACCACACATGAAACTTTCCCTTGTATTTTGGAGGGAAAAAGAAAAGACTGCTGGCTCCTGTAGTCTTGTGGCTCATTTGGCAAAAAAAAAAGATAACCTCAAATACTGGTACTCTGTAAGTTATATTCTATGTAATTAAAATATTTTGTAGAAGGTGTGTTATCTCAATTCTATTCAGGTTACTGATAGTCCTTTCAGCAGAAATACCTACAAATGTGAATACTATTCTTACTGGTTTGGAACTTTCCTCTATTTTCATTCTAAAATTTGAAATGTAAAAACACAGACTTCAAGTCTGGTTAAACTAGAAGGAGTTTCCAAAATTAAAAAAAGCTCCTCTACTTTTCAATTTATCATTAATGTCTGCTAGAATATATTTACATATGTACATCACATGTTATTTAACTCGTTAAAAATTCTACTCCGGTCAGTTAACCTATCAAGAATAAGTGAATTATATAAATTGTGATATTCAAATATTTCAAATTAATTACACAGGACAACTACAAATATATTTTAAAAATCAGTCCATTAAATAAACCCTACATTTGTCTAAAAAGAATGACAAATTCTAAAGAACTATTATTCTTTCAAGATACAATGTCCACATCTGCCTACTATAAAACACATGTTCTAGGCACGAACATTTGAATAAAGCAAAACTTCCCTTAAAACAAGTGTGTTTATTTGAACACACAATTTCAGAACCAAATCAACAAGTGTTTTACAGGTTCACGCTCATAAAGGATCACATGTGTGTTTATTTTAATGTAATCTCACTGAAATAAACACAGCTGCACTGAGTTTGACATGTGAGAATCCAGATCTACACATTAGTGCAAAAGTGAATCACAAAATCATGACTCAGTGCATGGAAATGTGACTAGGAAAGAGCACATAGCACCATCACTTCCTTCAAACACATGACTGAAAATTAAATCTGTCGCTAAAAAATATTCCAGGAAAATGTACAATTCAGTATTTCCAAGAATGGACTGAAGAATATTAATTTACACCCTCAAGTATTAAAGTATTTCCTTTATATTTCATTTGAAAAAAATAAAGCAAAATGCGAAGAATGATAAACAACAAATATGCATGAACCTACAAACTGAAATTCAACATTTTTGTAGTGCAGTTGGTCCTTGAACACCAAGGGTTTGAACTGTATGGGTCCACTGATAGGTGAATTTTTTTCATTAAATACTGTAAGCGTATTTTCTCTTCCTTATGACTTCTTTATAACATTTTCTTTTCTCTAGCTTACTTTGAAAATAAGGAATATAATACACATAACACACAAAACATGAGTTAACTGATTTTGTTATCAGTAAGGCTTTCAGTCAACAGTAGGCTAGTATATAGTTAAGCTTTTAAGGGTCAAGTTATATGCAAATTTTCAACTGTGCGAATCGGGGGAGAACTCCTAACCCCACACTGTTCAGCAGGTCAACGGTATATATATACCACAGACCCCTTTTTAAAAAATTAACATAACAATGTAAATAGACCTGACATCCTCTCATTTTCTCTCCCTGGTCCCATTCATCTTCATCCCTTTCTCCTCAGAAGTGGACACTGCCAGGAATTGGAGCAAAACGTAACAATCGTTTTGGGTGTTTTCTAAAACATACAAGGAAGATAAAAACATGTGCTACAATTTTGTTTTTGTTCAACATACTGTTTTTGAGGTTGATCCATACTAATTCACTTCATTCATTTGAACTGGTTGACGTTTCTTCCATCGGGTTAAATGCACCATACTGTATCTGTTTCCTTACTGGTGGTGAATGATATGTTTCTAGCTTTCCCTCTTACAAATCAATTCTGCCATGAATGTCTTGTACCTGTACCCTTGTGCAAATGCCTGGCAGTTTCTCTAGGGTGTGAGTACACACAGAGTTACTATATTTCTCAACTTTTGCTAGATACTGACGAATTGCTCCCCTCTAGTGGTTGTATTCAACTGCACTTTGATTTGGAACAGGCTCTACATAACCAGCTCAATCTGTCCCAAGCATAGTGTTCAAGGAATTGGTTTCTAAAATGGTGAAATTTCACTTATTCCATATTTTACAACATCTAAATACAGACTATTCACACTTTCATATTCCTTTTTGATCCATTTAGGTTGGCAAAGTGGTTCTCAACGAGAGGTGACTATGGCCCCTCGGAGACATTCTAACTGTCACATTGAGGGGAATGATTCCAGCATCTAATGGTTAGAGGCCCGGGGTGTCTTGCTTTCCCCAGTGCTATCTTTTAAAGAACAGAATGTCCACCTGGTTTATTCTAGCATAAATTCCCTTTCACTCCTTGGCCAAGTATAAATTCCAGAAACTTCTGGCCTACGAAATCATTCTTTAGATAACAACAAGCAGGGACACCAAGTGGAAATGTTTTCTGATATCACAAAGAGTTGGACTCAGAATTTAAAAAATAATAAGCTAAAGCACATAATGACATTCAATAGCCTAATTATTCAGAGTATCTATAACATCTCTTTCAGAAGCAACTGACTATACATATCTAAATTGCAACAACTGTAAATACAACTAAGTCTGAGTCTCACTGCTTACCATAAAAATTTTTTTCTCTTAATTCCTAGTTGACTTTACTTAGTACCTTGGCTGATACTTCAGCCTTTTCTTTTATTTAAAAAACCTAAGTTATAGCAAGAGCAAGAGAGAAAGACTTTTAAACCAAACTATTTAATTATCTATTGAAAAAAAATGACAGGAGAGTTAAAAAAAAAGCCAAGATACTACCTAGGAATTGCTAAAAAGCCATGTTTGCTTTTGACTAAAAGGATTTTTAAGGATTTAAAAATTTTTTTTTCTGATTATATTCCCTACCTTGAGTTAGAAAGTAGTAAGAATTTTAACTTTCTCTTGATTTAATATGCAAAATGTAACTCCGTAATTCATTTGGAGACCATGTCGGTCAATGTATTTAAAAAACTGAACAAGAACAGAGCAAGAATTTTAATTCTGACACTGACCTTCTCTTATTATTGCCATCTTTCACAATTTTATCATCAACCTGTGACTTTCAATAATTGCTTCTACAAGGAAGTCTTTTCCATCCCTGAGTTTTAGGTCAGCACTTCTTGCTGATACTTGCTTCAGCAACTACTTGCTTGATATCTCCACATAAGATTCCCTTACCAAATTCCACACTCCTGAACCTGAACTGCACTTCCTCTACACACTCTCAAATACCTCCCCATCAGGGAAGCCCCATCCTTGTGTGAAAGGACCAGCATCCTCTTAGGCAGGCAGCTTCTCCAATGTTCAATGGCTTGCTATCTATCGCATATTCCCCCAACTTCCTGTATTGCTTCTTCTGTAGTATCTTTTCTAAGTTTATTCTTCCCCAGTTTAATTTCCACAGCCCAGAGCAGGTCCTAATTTATCATGTATGCCAGTGATTTTCAGCCAGTATGCCACAAGGATTTTTAAAACACGCGATACCTGACTAGTCAGGGACACTGATGTCTTTTCCCATAGACTGTCAAATTACAAAACTGTAACAGACAGCACAGCAATAGCCATCTGGTTGAGTGCAACAAAATTTTACCTATTTTTTGTCATATTGGCAAGAAAAATTTTTTTTGGTATGCTGTGGAATTTTAGCAATTAGTTTATATGTGCCTTGAGATGAAAAAGGTTGAAAATTGCTAGTGTACAGTGACGGCTTCGAGACTTATGTCCCTTCTGCTTATCCCCAGTTTCTCCTCCTAAAATTAATGCTACATCTGCTATTATTTTAATCTAAAATTTTGACTACATCACTTCCCAGATTAAAAATCTTAACATGCCTGGCATCTAAGGATATCCATGAACTGGCCTCAAGCCAATATTGACTGACTTTTCTCCCAGAATTCCTTAAAAAGCCAAATCTCAGTCAAATAGAATAACCAGTTGTCTACACACAAACCCGGACTTGCATGCCACTGTGCCTTTTCTTAGGCTAGTCCCTTCTACCTAGAAAGCCTCTCACATATATTTGTACATGTCCAGATCTCATCCTACTTCAAGGCAAAATTAAATGACACCCTTTCACGAGGGGTTCTGTTTCCTTCAGTCAGGAGGAGCTCTCTCCTCCAAATTGTCTCTTGTTCATTTATGTCCATACTGTTATTGCTATTATTGTTCTGACCACAGGAAACAGTATACCTAATGGTTAGGAAGACTGATTTTGGAAAGGACTGCCTGAGTTCAAATCCCGCTATTGGCTGTGAGACTTTAAGCTAGTAACTTAACTTCCCTGTATGTTAGTCTTCCTCTACCGGAGTGGTTCTCAAATTTTATTATCAATCAGAATCACCTGGAAGACTAGTTAAACCACAGACTGCTGGCCCAACGCCCCTAAGACCTGAGAACATGGATTTCTAACAGGTGATGTGGACACTGCCACTCCAGGGACCAGTGCCCAGCCCCAGCCTGCTTCCCTCCCTTGCTCTCGGGTTCCTCCTGAGCCCTCCCTCAATTCATCAAGAATCTGCAAGAATTCTTGTACAAGAATCTGCATCTTAGGCTCTGCTTCTAGGAAACCTGACCAGGACACACACCTTCTTAATGTATAAAACAGGCAAATCATTAACTCAAATGAATATTGTGAATATAAAATCAGATAATACATGCGACAAGCTTAGAATAGTACCTAGCACATAAAGTGCTCTTAATAAGTATTAATTACCATCATCAGCTCCCCTAATATTACTAAATATTCATGAGCAACGGTTCTATCCCTTAGCCAACTTTGTATCTTCTCTATTACCTAACACCAATATCTACGATTGAAATCAATTAATGAGCTTACTATATTGTGCACTGCATAGATACAATAACTAACACTTGATCTCTACAGAAAAGAAGCTTTAATATCTGCTCTCTGAAAGAATCTGGAGGAAAACAGAGGTAGAGAGCACTTACAGTTGCAGGCCCTGTTCACAAAAGCATTCAAGAAATGGGAATTAAAAGCTAGGACTGCGTCATCAGTGGGATTCCTGGAGGATGACTACTGCAAAGCAGAGTGTCAAATGCTACCCTGAAAAGGATGTTAAATGGGAGACCACATACGTGTGAGTAAGGCCTTACTATAAAATAGATTACCAGTAAAAACAATGAGTATGAATAAATCTTTACTTTTTGATCACAGAGCCATTACTGGTCCTGTTAATAGACTTGATAAACAATTTACAGCTAGAGAAGGAGAACTTTTCTGATGTGTAGATAAAACAGTGGGTAATAATCAACTTCTCCAGCTAATATTAGGCTTTAGCTAAAGAAAGTCCATTATAATGTCTAGTCATTTTGCACAGCTATCTTGAAGCCCACGTTTTACAAAATGGAATAATCATGTCATGTCCACTGCCACCATGCCTAGGGAATACACAGAATGGTATAAGCCATAAAATTTAAAAAGTAAATATCAACTTTCATGATGAAAATAATTTCAAATACCACTTCTATGTTAAAACATGTAGGTATATTCTTTTATTTTAATCCTCACCCAAGCATATATTTATTGACTTTAGAGAGAAAGGAAGAGAGAAAAAAGAGAGAAACACTTTTTCAGTGATGTGAGAAACACTGATTGGCTGCCTCCCGCACACGTCCCTACCAGGAATCAAAGCCGAAACCTAGGTATGTGCCCTCACTGGGAATCAAACCTTCAGCCTTTTGGTGTATGGGATGACGCTCCAATGGATGGAGCCACCCAGCCTGGGCTGCTGGTATATTCTTCATAGCTGTGTGGACTATACCAGCACATGCTTTTGTCAATGCTCACCAAACACTACACTGAAGATCTATGCATTTTGCCATATGTCAATTTTACCTTAATTTTTCAAGTACATATTATGGAATAGAATGTAATATTCAAATGGATTTTTAAAACAAAGCATTCTAGAAACCTCAACAAATTATGAGCTTCTGGTGGCACAATTTGGCTTATGACCCCTGACTTCATAAGAATTTTTTTTGTAAGTTTACTTTCTTGTGGCTCTCAGAAACTTTAATAAAAAAAAAATTGAGCAGTAGAACACTAAGAAAACCGAAGATTCTCTGATTCTGGCTTCCAGGTTTATTTAAGAGAGAGCTCCAAAATCTAGCCAAATGCTTGGTTCCCTCTTAAAAGTTTTCCAACAGCTTCACTGAATATTTTATATAAATTGAGGCTTTTCTGGCCATTTAAATGGGTGACCTGGTAGAATTACTCCTTAAGACTGGCCTGTGCCTTAAAACACATTTCCTAAAGCAACCTCTTCAAAAGAAAGACTAAAAAATCATCACAACCACAGAAGCCCCAGTGGGACAGCCCCACTGGTTCTGCTAATTGAAGGAATAACTGCAGAAAGTTACCAGACACCTGTAACACTGTTTAACACCCAGCGTTTACATGTAATACTCCACTACCAAAGGAAGGGTTCTGGAAGTTAGCTCAGCAAAATGGTCTGGCTCAAGGCCAGGATCTAAAACAGCATCTAATCCAAAAACTAAAATAAATATGCATACACACATCAAAATGATGAACCTAATATGAGCCATTTTACATACATGAAGCATGCAAACCTGTTCAATAAAGATCTACTGGATCAGAGTTGAATAGGCAGTGGTTTCTATTAATCAATATTTTTCTAAAATGGAAAGCAAAGTCCTATCTTAGACACACTTGGCAGGATAGCAACAAGAGCAATACCAGAGCATGCGAACAACATAGCTGAGCAGACCCTGAGCCACCCAGTCCATACTCGATCTAACAGTCGAGATGTATGTTTGTTGTGGAGGGACATGGCTTTCTCCCGACATCGAACTCACAAGACTATGGATAAGCTCCAAAACGTCCTACTTGCTGTAAGGCCCCGTAATTTTTTACCATAAATTTATATAAGTTATATTTTTTCAGAAATGTCTAGTTTCTATTTTTATCTTTTGGGGGCAACATTTTATAACATTTTTGTCCTACTATTTAAGACAGTTGTGCATGGGGAAAAGGGGGCATTTGTCCAGAAATTTTTAGGACAGTAAAAAATTATCACTCGTTCAAATTCATGAGAACATGTGCGAATAATTCTTTTGTGGCTTTATCCATGATTTCATAGGCTTAACTGGAGATGCTCTGGGCATTCAAAAAGGAAGCCCATTTCAGAGACAGCTCTCCATCCCAGCGGTGTTTCAGATGCCCTTCCCTTGGGGCTTCTTTAACCTCCTTCTAACCTGGAAATGCATATTGTATTTCCAGAAGATGAGCGTCATGTTCTTATACTTGAGCGGGATAGTATTTTTGGTTCACGTTCTGCTTTTTGATGAATATTTTTTTGACTTTTATGATTACAGCAGTCAATGTCTTCTTGAAAAAATTAACAAGCACTCTCCAAGTTTCTTCCAGGGTCTTTAGTGAAAAACCCAACTTATATAGATTATTTTGCCATTTGTACATCACTTTTTCTTTGCTCAAGTGCCCTTGGAAATCTATAAATTCCTTCATGAGCTGGATACACCTAAAACCTTAAACTAAGAAGCAAACACAAGAAAAGTATCCCAACTACTCTACAGCTGAACAACATGGATTTTACCTGTGCAGGGCCGTTATGTGCATATTTTTTTCAATACATTTACACTATGCCCTCCACATTCCCAGGTTTCACATCTGTAGATTCTACCAGTTGGGGACTGAAGGCAATATTTTTGATCCACAGTTGGGAATGTGCAGACGTGCAGAGCCAACTGTATGCATTGTTCTATGCCATTTTATATAAGGGACTTGAGCACCAGAGGCTTTCATATCCATGGGGGTCCAGGAAACAATCATCTCTGAAACAATTCTCCTGGCTATTGTCTTCTCGTCTTCACCTCGGCTTCTACAATGCCCCAAAGTCTCTCCTCCCTCAGGCTGCTTTCGCAGACACGACCCTCATTTGTCTGATCTGTCCTTTGGCCCTTACATTAAAAGGCACATGCCTATGTTATTTCATTTATATGTGGGATATAAAACAGAAAACAACAAGTGAACGAGCAAGACACACAACCTCATAGACACAAATGACAAAAGGGTGGTTATCAGGAGGGGTAGGAGGTCACATCTATGGTGATAGAGGGAGACTGGACACTGAGTGGTGAGCACACAATGCAACATACAAATGATGTATTACAGAATCACACACTAATATAATGTTATTAAAAATATCACCCCAATAAACGTAATAAAAAAGAAAAAGCACAGGCCTAGACACTAGCCATAATAACTTGGGAGCATGGGGAACAGTGGAAAATTAGTCTTAGACTCTAGAGTCAGAATGACCCGAATTCAAATCCTGAAGCATAGAAACAGCTATGTGGTCTTCACAGGTAAAATGGAGAATAACAATATGTATCTCATAGTACAATTGTAGAGATTAAGATGATTTAAAATACCTATCAGATAATGCTCAATACACATAGTAATGACTATTATAAATAAAGAAGAATGTATAAAAATGGTTAAATCCTTTGGCATGACACAGTGAGGAATTTCACCATTTGATAGAATAGGATATTTAAATATCAAATAAGTCAAACTTTTCACTGCTGACTGGTCTGTTCAAACTCAGAAAATTTAGCAGATCCTGACCAACCTGAGGTCACTTTGTTATTCCAAAATAAAATTTTTGAAATTAGTTTTTTCCTTATGAAGTCATAAGGGTAGGTAAATTGAGGTCTTTGCTACCGCAGTACAAATGACTAAAAAATGCCCTTATCTATAAATTCCCAAGTAATCGCGATGTCCTTACAGAGTGCAGATCTCCCTGCCTCTCATCATGGTTGTTAAAGACTAGCTGAAATGTCCTTGGTTCTTCAGACCTAAATAAGGAAAATGTGAAGAAACCGAGATGAGAACTTGTCAATCTACTTCAAGAGAAAGAATCTTAGCCCTGGTACCCATATGCCAAAGTAGCAGGTTCAATCCTCAGTTGGGGCACATACAAAAATGAACTTAATGAATGCATAAATAAGTGGAACAACAAATGGATGTCTCTCTCTCTCTCTCTCTTTCTGCCGCTCCCTCCACTCCTCCCTTGCTAATCAATATATTTAATTTTTTTTAAAGAGAAAGAACTTTTAATTGGGAGAGGGGAAGTTGGGGTAAGTCTTATTATCTTTTAATTTTTTCAAGTGTGTACTTTTACTGATTTGGACATTTAAGAAAAAAACAATTTTACTTTTCACAATGATTTAGAGTATGAATCACTTCACACTTTTCCATCTGTAACTGGCATAATACCTATGTATACCATAATGCTTCTTTTCTTTACTACTATAGAGGCCGATGTTGGGGGTACCTATTTTTGTTAACTTTATATTCCCAAAGCTTAATACCATGCTTGTAAGACCAATGGCAGGACCTCAATAAATGTTCACTGAGTGAATATAATGGGTTCTGTGATTGTCTACTCAAGAGTTGTTTCGACTGCTTCTCTAACATAGCAGAGGATTAGACTAAGCCCCAGAGCAATCCCTTAACACACTAACGTCTCTCACAGCTGAAAGAAACCCAGCGACTATTTATTGGGGGCATCTTCCATGGGCCTTGCACTCTGCTCAGAAAAAGGCAATGTTTTGCAACAAAAGCAAACATGGACTTTTCAGCCTCCTACATGAAAAAAGATATGTCAGGAATACCAAATAATCTGAATTTTGAAATATTACAATTTGTCAATATTTATGGGAGATACTTCCCCTTGTCTCTAAGAGGTCACAGAGTCACAAGGAGTTGCCCTGTAAAGGACATTCCCGATCATTCCAGGCCAGCCCATTTCATAGATGAAAAAACCGAGGCCTACTGAAATAAAATGTCTGGCACAGGTTACAGGGATACAAAAGCAGGGCTAGAATCTGGGTTCATCAGTTTTCCGGACTTACACCCTAACACACAAGGATGTTAATAAGGTCTGTGATCTTGAAAGAAAGGATCACACATATTACATTTTCATAGTGTCTCTTCTTTTTAGTCTAACATATTTATACTAGATGTGAAGGCAAAAGCTGATACCATTTTTCTGAAGAATACATTTTCTAACAAAAATATATTGTTCTAAACAAAACTTAAACATCGTTACTATTCTAAATGTTTCTTTAAAAAAGCAGGGGGCCTGAAATGCTTCCTTGGAAACCACTTTATAAAACTGATGATCATAAAGATTTTTCACAGCAAAATCAACAAAGTGTAATAATTGGGCTACATTACTGATTCAAAATGTAGCATCAAATAAATAACTGATATGTGGTTGTTTCCGTATTTCCCCTCTCCTTTCCTGCCTTTCCTGGTGTATGTGTGTGTATTTATAACACAGAATATACAAAGGGCCCAAAAGGACTATAAAAATATATTTACAGTATATAAAAACTGAACTCTGATATAAATTACCTAAATGTTGATGTAACTTAACACTTTTACTTTCATAGTGTTTGTAAGATCTCTTGTGAGCATGACTTAGTGCTAAACTGTTAAAAAATTTGTTCCAGTATGATTTGATGCTTTCATTTTCTCAAAGAGTTCCTATAGTAAAAGGAGGCATTCAAAATCATTCCACTGAGCTACAGTTGAAGTAGTTTAGGACGCTGTCAATTCAGCCTCTAAAATACCTCTTGGCATGGTTCATGGCCACTGTGAGTGAGTTCCTAATTACTTCCAGCCTCTGATGCTGTAATAGTACCATCACCTGATGTTCCTGCCGCTCAATCACCTTCTTCAATGATACCTATGCATGGTACGAAGCCTGCTTCGAAGACCCTCCACTGCCTGGCCTGGTGAATATGAGCCTCTAGAATCTGCTCCATTATTGCTTTGAAGCAATATTTCCTTTGCACATACCTGTGAGCCTCCCAATCTTTGGCATGCCCTCTCCCTCACTATTCCCTTCACCAAGATTGTCCTTTCCCCTTATTTCTTCATCCAACAAAAATTTGACAGCTGATCTGTACCACCTGCTAAAAATACAAAACCAAATAAGGTAACTTCTCCATGCTCAAGGGGTATGCCCAAATCCCATTCAATCTTCAAGACACATTTTAAGTTTCCATGAAGACTTCCCTAATTATGGATCCAGATGTTACTTCTCCCTCATCTGTCATCTATCTTTTTAGCATATTGTCTTACTCTCCTCAATGACTATAATCATTTTATCCAAAAGTTAACACATGGGTGTTGAGCATCTACTGTACCCAGGCACACGGTAGCTTCTTCCCTGTGTTACCTCATTAATGTCTCATAAGGAGGCTATTTCTGTACTTCCTCTCCCTGCTGTACACATTCCTTGTAAGCAGGAATATCCCTTTACCCACCTTTATCCTCTTGGTAACATTTACAGTGCCCAGAACATAGTAGATGATCAACAAATATATGCTGAAAGAATTAACAGATATATAAATAAATTAGGTAGAAGAATTTTTGAAAAAAGTATTAGCTCAACACTACTTCTTGTCCTGACTCTTTGCAGATTATTTTAAAACTTAAAATGTACACCTCCTGCCATCAGCACTAAAAAAATGGAGGGGGGCAATTAAAGAACAGCACAGTCACTGAAGATACTCTTCTTCTCAGTCTGAAAGCTCTACTTACTAGCTAACTTGACTGCTATCAGGGAATTTCAGATTTCAGTGTCTTAAGAGAAGTATGAGTAAGCCTCAAGGAATGCACGTGGTTTGTCCCTAACTCTGCCAGCTACAGAGAAAGCCATCCAGAGTACCATGCATCCTCTTACAAGCATAATAGTGGATTCCCCCAAAGCCAGCCACCAGGTACAAACTTTTGTACCACATTTCAGGCGGAACAGGAGTGTCTCCAGGAGTGCCAGAGCACTCTAAAAATGGTGCAGAAAAAGACACTCAATTCTTGGAGAAGGACGGGGCTTTCCTGAAGTCAGCACCAGGCTCTCCATCTTTCTATGAATGCACTTCTGGACTGGACCAGTTCCTGAGAGAGTAAAACTCCTCTCTACTCACAAAGTATCCGTTTAAAGCTGCAACCTGCACTCTGTCTCTCTTTCCTTTGCTTTATTTCTCCTGTATTACCATCTAACATATCACACAACTTACTTAGTCTTTTTTACCCCACTAGAAGGTACCCTCCCATTCAGAGTACCAAGACATTAAAGTGCTTGGCCCAAACTCACAGAACTAGGAGATGGCACAGATGACATTCAAATGGGGCTTGTCAGACACACGATGGTAGTTTTAAACTACGCTGTCTCCCAGGTAGATATTAAATGACCATTTAATTAGTTTTCGGAGAGTGTGGTAGGCCCAGGACTCAGTTTTAAATCATGAAAAAGAAGCCAATCAAATGAGGCAGGGGGTGAGAGGCGGAACATCTGTTCCAGCAATCAGATATTAAGAGTCCAGGTGTAAGATTCCCTGGGTAAGTAAAGTCATTGAAAAGGGCACTGGCTTTGGACTTCCATGCTGTGGCCCGTCCCATGTGATGCTAGGTAAGTTACTCATCCTCTTAGATCCTCGGTTTCAAGATTGGAAGGGCAAGGACGGGGAGAGGAGAAGAAAAACAGAAGTGGTGGAGGGTGTTTAAATTATATCAGCCAGCAAGATTTGTTATGACCTTTAAAAAGAGATATCTGAAAGTGCATTAAGTGCCTAATATAAAATAGGCAGTCAATATGGCTCATATTTAATGTCACATTTTATTCACTTCATGAAGAGTAAGACAAATATACAGAAAGAGAAAGGAAAACCAACTGGGATAGTTTCATGAGAACTGGGAAAGACTAAATTAGATCTTAACATTATATATGTCAGAAAAGCCTGTAAAACTCTATTCCGTCTTATATTTCATTCATCCACTAAGTAACTCCCAAATGCCTCCTTAGCTGATAGGTACTACAGTAGGTACTGCCAAGCATATAAGGCACAATGATCACCTATACAAATAAGACAAAGTTCAATAATTTCATTCACTGAACAGATATTCAGTAAGCGGTCACCAATATCATTAGTCTACTAAATATATGTTTTAGAACCATCATAAATCCTTTCAAATTTTTCTTAAAATTCTGTAAAATAATTATATTTATGCCATCATCCTAACTACCACAAAAATTTAAAGCTACAAATCTTAACCAAAAAAATTTTGAGAACTTTTGAGTTTTATTTTATGTTATCAGAGCAAATACTTTTGCAGCACTATTTCGTTATAATATAAAGCAGCTTGTTTAGATCATTGTTATTTGACTAGCATGCATACATTTATAAAGAAAATAAGAAATGATTAATTTTTCAAACTAGTTTGAAGATTATGAAATTTACCTAAAATATTCATTATTCCTAAGTCAAAATAAATACACTAGTACAGAAGTTGTATAATAGACCATAAAAGAAAATGGTTGGGTAAGAAGTTACTCAGCAAATCAATATAATCACTTTTCCTTCTGAAAATATAGCAGGAGTGTGAGGGATAAAGGAACCACATGTTATGTTCAGGTATAATAACTTTATCACACTTGTAATGAATAAAGATCATTTTGCAGATATGCTAAAGGGCAAGGGCCAGCACATTGAGCAGCTTTCAAAATATTGTGATAAAATACCTAATTCATATATTTTAAATTAATAAAACGTTTAAAATTTTATTCTGGCATTAATATTAAGATTATTATGGGTTTTTATGAAGGTAAATTGTCTTTATGTTATTTAACTCAGAAGTCACATTTCATAACCTAAAAGAAAAAATTAATTACAACCTTGATGTTTAGCCAAAGAAAATAAAAAGTAATTTGGAAAGATATATGCACCCCTATGCTCATTCTGGCATTACTTACAATAGCCAAGATATGGAGGCAACCTAGGTATCCATTGGTAGATAAATGGATAAAGAGAATGTGGTATACATGCACAGTGAAATATTACACAGCAATCAAAAAAGAATTAAATCTTGCCATCTGTGACAACATGGATGGATCTAGAGGGTATTATGCTAACTGAAATAAGTCAGGCAGAGAAAGACAAATACCATTTGGTTTCACTTATACATGGAATCTAAAAACAAAACAACAGACTCATAGAAACAGAGACGAAAAGGAGGGGGTTACCAGGAGGGAGGAGGTGGGTAGATGAGTGAAAAAGGGAAGGGGAATATAGTCAATAACATTGTGATAAGTTCACATAGTGACACATGATTTCTGGAATTGATGGGGTGACCATATAGTAAAATATTAAAATGTTGAGTCACTATACTGCACAACTGAAAATAATGTAATAAGATTATATATCGACTATACTTAAATTTTTTAAAAAATCCAAAAGAGAACATGAATTTCTTGCAAAAATTATCTCATGTTGCATAAATGATTTTGTCACTTGCTAAAATGATTTGTCACTGAAAGCACTTGATAATGATTTATTTAGTCATGTGGCCCTGTGTACCACGAAATCTAAAAAATCTGGGTTTTATTTAGGCAACAAAGTAAGCACACAACCAGTGTTCTGACAAAGGACTTTTAAAAATATGGTCCTTAGGTTACCCATACTAACATTTCCAAAAATTATGACAACAGTTAGACTACAAATGTAATAAGTTTAAACACTTGTAATTTATGGGCAGGAATAACTACAGAATGAATGTCACCTCAGCAAAGTTTATGAGAGTTAAGGAATCAAAATACGGAGGATCATTGGCTCCCAGGTCTCAGACAGAGCTGAGCTTCAGAGGGCATAGTAAAGGTTGCTGATTCAAACAAAGACATAAGCCAGGAAGCCAGCAGGAAAGTTCTGAGAGGTTAGGTATTACAGTGTGGGCAAAATGGTCAGTGGCCAGTAAGACCTAAAGAACAGGTTAAGGATTACCTCAAGGCTTCATGGGTAATATCATTACTAGAAACAGTTAGCACCTTTGAACTACTACAAACAAGCATTCTCTTTACAAACCAGCAACATTTTACTGCTGGTAATGGAAGAGACCACCATTCCAAACTCTTTGTTTGAATCCTGTATTTTACAATCATGTCACTGAGCTAAGTGAAAGGTCCAGTACAACTGTTGTGGTAACTACTTCATGCATCATCACTACCTACTGAGCAAGACTCGAACTCAACCAGGGAAGCACTGGACTATCAACGGAGTAATGGATTTCCTGCTGAGTATCTTACCAATGGCCACTCCTTAAAGAAGGAGGAGAAAGATAACTATTGCTCCTTTTCAGAAAAATCTTCCGATTGGCCAGCACAAAGATAGTGAATGCATTACTCATCCTTCCACATGTGCAGGGAGCTGAACCTCTACAATCCTAGTTGCCCAAACAAACCCCTTCAAGCGAGACAAGCTGCATTCTGAAACTTTCTGCTTCCAACTAAACACAAGGCACTGATCTTCCATCACCATTCTCACACAAAAATCAAGAGCTTCTATTTCCATTTAGCTGCCACTTAAGATTAATAAAAAGTTTGTTTTTCCTTTTGTTCTCATAACTCAAGTCCTCACTGAGCATACTTTCTTCATCACAGATTGCCAATTTCTGGTATCTTAAAAATCCAATCAAATTGCACTTATATGGTATAACAATGAACTGTTAGTGATGGATAAAAGGGGTGGATGCTTAAAGTCATTCTGTATTCTATTACTGCACCCATCTAATTTAAGAAAGAATCTTTATAAAGGTCAGAAGTTTTCCTTCTTTAATCAGAACTCTAACAGACATACTAAGTTTGAAAATATATTAAATTGGTTGGGCCAAGAAATGTGTAATAGAATATAGAACCTTTTGCCAATACATTGCACAGGTAAGTAAGTATCCATTAGTTGTTCTTTCCATTTAATTTCTGTTATGTTTATAAATTTAAAAATAAGGACTTCATAAATAACTAGCATTTTATATGTAAAGACTATATTTATAGTTTTCTTGATGTAATGTTTTAATATCTAAAGACATGTTCTCCTCAGATATAATTCTCTGCAGGGTCTCCACATACAGCTGGGCAAGTTTTTCTCTTCATAACCCTAGAGGGCGCCATTCACACCAGAGAGCCTAGATCTATACATTTATTATGACAATTTCCTGCCAAAATGCAGAAAAATGTCTAACAAAATCAATCTATGGTGACAATTTTTCAACATTTGGAACTCAAGTATCTCAGGAAAGGGGTGCCTTCTTTCTAATATACACACAGAGAAAAACAGGCTAGCAGCTGCCAGGACGACCTGGCTCTTGTTCCTCTGGAAGCAAGGATATGGAGGGATGGCCACCCCCATGTTAACTCCCAAAGCCAGACCTCTGATAAGACATACCAGAGAGGACTCTGAACTGCAGAGCAGAGGTTAATTTCTCCTGAATGAGACATAAGAACATCAGCCTAGAAAGTATCATCCAGGGTCTTAACTCACTAATGTTTAGTCCACTTACATTTGAGTGGATTCAGTCAGTTACAGGGTGCGTAGTCACTACGTTTCACTACAGTAGTTTCTTAATAAGGCCACCATGAGGCGTCACGGCACACAAGTCAGTTAAATCACTCTTTCACAAATAAAGCCCCTTAGGGTTTTACAAACTTCTTTCTCCTGATCAACAGCAATGAGCAGTTTATACTTTGATGGATAGAACACAATCTAACAGCCCTGGAAATTTTAAAGGCCCTTTTACTTAAGATTAGGATAAACTGCTAAAAGGCTGGAATGGCTTTTCCTAAAACCACACTGTAATAAACTTATGACATTTGATAAACTGGGATGCCATTTAACAATGTGGTATTGTTTTGCAAATTCTTCCTGTTTTCACAGGACTCAGGGAGCTACACCAAAGCCACGCTTCAGTTTATTATCCATTGGTTATAAAAATTATGTTAAACTACTAAATGAATTAAAAGTCAACTAGTAAGAAAATAAAATAATTTCAAGGTTAATATGTATAATATATTACATATAAGCTTTATTCTAACATTTTTAGCTCTTCAATCTTTTTAACTATTTATAAATAACAATATAAAAAGTCACATATTCCTGCTATGGAAATGGTGTTATCAGCTGACTAAAATGATTTTTTATGTTATTTTGAAGTAAGCACATTTCTATAGCAAAACACCAAACCAGAAGTCTTACATATTGAGTTCTAGCTTTGCCATTCACATGGCCTGGGTCCAGGTTTCTTAATCTAGGCCTAGCTTTCTTCAAATTTGAAATGATGGATTATGCTACTTCAAGATCATCTACAATGTCTCTTTTAGAGCTAAAATTCTATTTTCTTTGTTTGTTAAGTTAGGTGAATTCCAAAACTATTTTCTTAGGATACTATACAACGCTAACTTTAACTTTAGAACTTTACCGTATACTGAGAATGATCCAAGAAATAAAATTATTAATGAGCCAGAAAGCTGTACTTTAAGCTCTCAGCATTACAACTCACTAGGAGCAAGACAGGCACATGGCACTACGGAGTGATACCAACGCCACGCAAGAAGCACAGGAGACAGGTACGAGAGGGAGGGAGCAGGAGCCTGGCCTCCTTGGACAGAGTGAACTGGAACAGAATGCCAGCTCCACCACTTACTGGAAGTGCCTTGCCACCTTGGGCAAGTGGCTGAGCCGAAGACACAGCTCCCTCTTCTAAAATGGGGACTATTCCTTCCTCACAGGCTGTTTCGAGGTAGAAAGAGAGGGACCACTGGATTCAGAGTTGACATAACTGCTTAAAAATGAAGGATTTTATGTTATCCTCGTGACTTTTACTTTTCATGCCCCATCTTAAGCGAAAAGCCAACCTAAAGAAAAGAAAGCTGACAGTTCCCACCCCCTTCCATCTTTATATGCCTTCTCTAATAAACACACACTCTGGCTTTCCCTCAAACTGTAATTCTTTACAGACTTTTGTAGCTATTACTACCTACATCATGCCCCAAAGTTAGTATAAATATTCAAGTACAAATTATAAAAATTAAATTGAAGCAAAGGAAAGCTATAGAAACAAATATTCTAAATAAATTGCTTTTGAATCAGACTGTAATTTTTTTTAAATAAAAAAAGTTTCTGGAACTCTAATACAGTCAATCTTTTATCATTCTCCCACAGTAAAATAATTACTAGCCTCTTTACTCTTGGGGCACTTTGAAATAAGATGCTAACACATAAAACTTTCCTACTATGTAAAATATTAATTGAATAATTGATCCCGTAGGTAGTAATTTTTGGATGAATATCTTCTCTTTTATAGTTGGCAGAGGTGATGTATTGAATTCTCTAACAAGCCTGTGAAAAGTTCCTTTTCCACAAAGTGCCAAATTAAATTGTCTTTTAAATTTAAAATGAAGAAAACTACAGCACATGCCTTCATTTCTTTGAAAACACCAGTTAATATCAAATTATAACATGAATGTGTTCTAGAAATGGGTGTATCTCGAATATCTAGATATCAGTTCATATTTTCCAATTAATTTTCATTATAATTTCAGAAATGTCTCACAGGAAAAAAAAAACGACCCCAACAGATAATCTAAATCTCACTTAAGAATCCTAATACACACTTCAAAGTACTTCCTTGTCAGTGTGTGGTCCCTATACCTTTAATTTGCCATCACAAGCTAAATAAAGTTAAATCAAATGGACAGTCGTTCCACATGATCTGAGAGCACTTATTTAAATACACAAATAAGAGTTAAGGACACCAGAAATTTAAGGCCCATTTCACTGATATTTTATATCCCACTGGGCATGAACCATTAAATTACCATATTATCTATGCCACTGCTGTTCCAGGTATTTATAATAACTTACTTGGTTGAAAATAAGTAAAAAAAAAAATCTTTGTTCAAATAAGATAAATTCTGCTCTGCACAGTGGGCAGCTCACTCAAGGAGGGCCAGGCTACTGGGTTCTGGTTTCATGGGAGCCACTGCAAACTCAATGACCTGGGTCAAGCCACTTAACAACATTGAGCCTATTTTCTCATCTGCAAAATGAAAATAATGACACCCTACTATCTACCTCACAGAGTGGTTTTAAAGAGCAAGAGAGAGGTCACTGAAATCACAGTGTTAAATCTAGATTGAAATAACAAGTATATGGTATGTTACTACTGTGCCTTTAAGGTTGACAGCCTTGCAACAAAGAAAGATTTGATGATTTGATAACTTAATGACGAGTCTGTGCTAAAGATGGAGGAGGGCTCTCTGAAGAAATATTTATCCAATGCTAGGAAGTTTGAGCAGAATAAACTGTTTCTGTAAGGGCAAAGGGGAACTTCCTATATTTACTACGAGGCATCAGAAATGCAAATTAGAGCATAGTAATTTATTAATTCTGCAGATATGAAACTGCTTTAAATAAACATGTCCTAAATGAGTCTGAACTATAAGAGGTGGTCAGAGGGTACCCGTCTTGACCAGTGTGGGAGAGCCAAAAAAGGACGGATGCCTTCATCTGGCCAACTTCTAAAGAAGAGGGCCAATGCTGTAACTTCTTAGGAAGGAAATGTTTGCTCTCCCCAACTCTGACAGCACTCAATAAAATGCACGACGGGTTTATTTTATCTCCACAAAATTAGAATGTGTACCTTTTATGCCCAGTGGGATATAAAATATCAGTGAAATGGGCCTTAAATTTCTGGTGTCCAAACAGGAAGTCTGAATAAGAAAATTCCAAAAAGAGGAAAGAAAATACCAAGTGCCTTGTTTCATTTATGTGTAAATAAATCCAGTCCTATTTGTAATCCATGACATTGTTGTGATCCATGGCATATTCCAGCTTTAGTGATGGGGGAAGAAGGTATAGAATAATAGCATCTAAGAAATAATTCTATTGTAAACTTCATTTTCTTTACTAATAATATGTCAATAAAAATATATTAGTAACAACTTTTAAATAAACAACTGTAATTTGGCAGGTGTGGCCACTAGAGCCATCTCTGTGCAGGCAACACTGCCAAGGCTTAAAAACATATCTGCGTATGAGGTAATCCCAGAATCACTGGCGTCGCTTCAATCAGGGCAGGATTCATTTACAGGCCTCCATCTTGATACTGATCCATTCCGTACACACAAAGCCTCTTATACCCAGTACACAGTATAAAACAGAGTAATTCAACAAAAATTAATCAGACACCTACCGTACTATGTCTTAGGCACTGTAGGTAAAAAGATGACTAAAATCCAGACCCTAATGCTTAAGAAGTTTACATCTTTTGAGCATGTAACCTCATATTTGGTAACCTCATGAGGTTACCAAAGGCATTCCTCCGAGACATTCTTACTAACATTGTGCCCCCACTACCACCACACCATCACCACCACCAGCAGCTATAGCTTTCTGCCTGCCTGTAGCTACTCATATTCTGTCCCAGGTTAGGGGACTTCCTGGAACCTACCTTTCCATGTCCATGGATCTATGGCCAGATCCTTCATGCTGAGCCACACACTGTCTACACCGCTACTCAGTCAACTAATATTTACTGAGTTCCTACTATGTGGCAGCCACTTTTATATAGGCATGGGAGATACAGCAATGAACAAAAATTGTGTTCTTTCTTACCAGATCCCTCGTGCTGAGCTGGCCTAATTTTGCCCATTCACTCAACAGTATCTACTGAACTCCTACCATGTTCTAGGAGCTGAAGATGTAGCAGTGAGCAAAATGAAGTCCCTGATCTAATGCAACTTGCCTAAATTTGGTGTAACACTACTCGATTTTGGCCTATGGTCTCCATAGTGGGTTCTTGAACACTAATACATAAATAAGACATTAAGCCCCACTATAACCCAGATTTGGCACCCTGGGGTATGTAAGGAGAAAATTAAAAGTTTTCTTTATATTCAATTTAACTTTTTTATTTTTAAGCTATTTTTATTTATGTGCATAATATATTAATAGCTCAATGTATCTAATTTATAAGTAAATGTACATATATCACAGATACATGTTCAAATTATTTTACTGAGGATAAGACCACACTGGCTTAGATGACACATTTGGAATGAACTGTCTGACCCAGGTAGGGTTAACCTGGGCTTTCCACCAGGTTCATTTTCTCTCTGATAAATTCAAGTTAGCATTTTGCAACAATGCCTAACTTCTCAGTAATACAACCAAAGTTTAGGTACATCCCAATTTCCACTCCCTAATGGTCTTCTATCACCGCCCTATACTTACCATCCCTGTGTCCCATAGGTATAATAGCGTCTTTATTTTCTATTTCACCTGTGGTATATGTGTGTCATTACTACACTAGATACATGCTGAAGCCCCAGAATTCCTAATCCAGCTTTATATTGAGTTGGCCAAAAGTTGATGTTTTTCTTTTTTCCCCCATAAGATGGCTCTAGAAACACTTAATTGTCTTTAACTTCATTCGAAACAATTGTTAGATTGTACTGTGACAGTTGTCATATCAGTGTGCATTTAAAAAACACTTGAAAATCGGTGGATTTTTGTGTAGCCATTTTAATACTGAACATGGAAGAAAATATGCAATATTTTCAGCATATTATGCTTTATTATTTCAAGAAAGGCACAATTGCAACTGAAATGCAAAAAAGATTTGTGGAGTATATGGAGAAGGTGCTGTGAATGGACGTGTCAAAAGTAGTTTGTAAAGTTTCGAGCTGGAGATTTCTCACTGGATGATGCTCCATGGTCAGGTAAACAAGTTGAAGTTCATAGCACTCAAATCAAGACATTAATTGACAACAATCAATGTCATACCACGCAGGAGATAGCCGACATACTCAAAATATCCAAATCAATAAAATGAAGAATATATCTTTTATTTTATGGGAAAAAACATAGAGACTTTCTGGCCAACCCAATAGATTTTGAGTATTTGTCATAAAATAGAGACAATTCAATATATAGAACCCAGAATTACCAAACAGATATGATAAAGGATGATCCTTTGTTTTATCAAAGATGGCCCTTCTTCATAAAATGATCGGGAGTGTATTCCTTTACACAGCTAGCTCCCTTATGTGTATTTTGCATTGATTACTTAATACAGGAACCTGGGAATAGTAAAACTTCGATCTGTAAAATCAGAGCCACTGCTAATTGAAGATCATTTAGAAATACACACGAAGCATACTGAAATTAGATTTTGCCAATAATAATACATTAATTTTGAGAAACTAATTAAGTCAGAACTTTTCAAGAAAACATCTTTAATAAAGAACAGTACCAATCGCCCTAATTCTTAAGATCTTTATATCAGACTTAAGGCCACTTAGCTGTATTTGAAAGATATGTCAGAAATTACATGTATGGTCACATTTTAAAAAATAAAAGGAAATCCACTTCTTAACAATTAATTCATGATCACAGTTCCTTATGCAGTAAACTTATTACTATGTTTGAGATAAGTTCTCATATGTGTAACTGTGTCCACATGTAATCAATCCCCTTACAAGCCCTTTCAAGCTTCTTTACAGAAACTTTTGTATGGATTTGTATTATTCATGCAAAGGCTGTATACAAAAAATTACTAAAATAAAACCCTGGTCTTACAACAAATCTGAACATGTTCTCTGGGACTGCTAAGAACAGGTAGCACCAAATGAGATGAGAACACGTGTCCATATACATGGAAGTTCATTATCACCATGAGGACTGGTCAGTAAGGAAATCTGAATAGCTATACTGACATGATGTCAAACAGTCCAATGACAAAGAATGGAAGAAAGACTCACAAGTTATTATTCTGTGTCTCTGTTCCTTTTTGCTGCTTTAATGTAATTAGGGTCATTATCAATGTTGTGAGCTTATGAAGAAATATTTTCCCAGAGCAGCTTCTTTATGATTTTGCTTATTAATGTATTTGTTTGTTATCAAAAGCACCCATGGCTGGCATCTGGGACACTGAGCACCGTGTTTTAGAAACAAAGTTTTCATCTAAACTGGGCTGACATGCAGAAAGGATCAGTCAAAAGAGGGCCACAGCTAAAATCGGAGAAAAGGTAGATATTCTGAGGTGTGATAAACCAAGTCATGATCCAAAGAAGCAATATTAAAGGTTTGATCAAGTTAAAAGGGATCCAAAGACCAAAGGCCATATCACTAAGGCAACCAAACTCATGGCAGTCTCCAGACCACAGCTTACTAAGCCATGAGACAAAACACAGTTGTAAATACAACTTGAAAACACCCTGGAAAACCTGAAAACTAATTAAAAATTATGCCTGATGCTTCCATCAATCTATAATCTCTTATGTAATATAGAAAAGTGCATGTTCACCTCTTTAGAATCTCATGTTGTTAATAGCTGGGCCAGTCTTATTAATACACTCCTAACTAGTATAATTTATCTAAGTGAAGGTAAGTACCCTATAGTAGTTTATAACATTTTTATCGTCATGTATTTGGACCCCCAGTTTGGAATCTAGTCCAAACTACCAAATCATGTTAAAGGCACACCGAATAGAATAATGATTTGGTATATGTGGAATGTTCAAACACTTCCCTTCACTTCAAAAGTGTTGTCATTACAGACTATGACATTAACAGCAACAAATTAAAAAGGAAAAATAGATAAAAAGGAAGTCTAAAACATTTGACTGGACATAATTTTTTAATCCTCACCCAAGGACATGCTTATTGATTTCAGAGAAAGAGGAAGGGAGAAAGAGACAGAGAGAAACATCAATGTGAGAGAGAACCATCAATCAGTTCCCTCCCAGACACACCAGACCTGGGACTTGAACCTACAACCCACAACATGGCATGACCTGAAATCAAACCTGCAACCCTTTGGTGCATGGGACAATGTTCCAACCAACTGAGCCACCCAGCTAGGGTTACCACATACTTTTAAAAATAAAAAGTCAGTGGCTTTTTAAATAGACCCAAAGCCACAGAGATACACTGATATTTAAATAAAAGCCAAGTTAGGGTTAGAAATTTTTAATATCCACTCTAGTGCTTGGACCAAATTAATTTTACAACCCTAATGACAACTAGGACACAGTGTCACAGCAAGAAACTGCCCCCACCCCATTCAGTGTCAAGATCCTATGCTGGAATTAGCCAGTTTTTCAGTGGTATTTACTCAGCACTATTTTATGCCATATCTGTGAGGACAATTAGCATAGAATAACTTATATGATAGATATTTACATATAGTGGCCTTTTCTAGCTAGTAGAACACATTTGCTTTGGGGACAAGAGCTGTTCCATATTCATCTTTTTAATCTCAAAGTCTAAATCAGCATCAACATGCCATAGGCTCTCAATCCATGAAGAGTGAATTAAATTGATCATCATTTTTGCTACCTTAATCTCACCAACACTGAACCAAATTAGTTAATGTGCAAAATATTTTGTGAACATGACCCAAGAAAAGTTGAAAAAATAGTGTCAGATGCCATAAATTTATGTTTCAGTTTACCATCCACTTGAATGAGAATAGCATGCAAGTGGTTTATTGAGGGGGGATGAGACACAAGAAACGGAAACCCACCACCTTTGGTAAAGCATCAGTCAGCTGCAACAGTACAAGAGCATACTTTGAACAAAACTACCATCCACAGAAGCTACTTTGCCAAATTAGGAAAACACCCTATTTCCATGTTTTATGCATCAGGGAAAAAGAAAAGCCACTAAAGAAAGGGATAAGATTTTGATCTTCCATATATGATTTACTCTCTGACTTCGCTGAATTTGCAAAAATAAAAGAACTTAATTTCAGATGAGCAGAACTCTTAGTATAAAAAAGCAACATATTATTTTGTATTTTCTAAGTGATTTGCTACTTGTACACAAATGTGCAATTTATAAAATTTCTTCTACTTACCAGAGCAGAAATAAATTTCGTAAGTAAAATAAATCAAACATATCCATACACCACTTCAAAATCCGGAAACTTTTGACTGACCCTGTATCTAATTCAAGCTTGATCATCAGACACCCGGAAGAGAAGTCCATGAATCTGTTTATTAATGTTTCCGCTAGTAAGGAACTTCTTTTCAAAGTACATGTCAGAAAGCTATTTCATAATACTATCATATTATGTTGGTAAATTCTTTTAGTAAAATACAGGTCTGTCCAGAAAAAGTCCAGCCATTGTTAATACAATGAGAACAGTTTGTGCGACCTTGATGTAAACTGGCAGCCAAGGAGAGTGGACTGGAATGTGCATGTGTGAACAATGACGACTTCACTGTACTAGTCAGTGGGGGTGATAGAAACCACTGAGTGAGCATGTGTACTGTGTGGCCCTCATATTCAAAATGACAGAGAGAGTAGAATAAGAAATCTACATCAAATTTTGTGTTAAGTTTGAACATTACTCTGCGGAAACTTCACAGCGATTGGCAGCTTCACCAGGACAACACACCCATTCATGCAGTTTTTTGGCAAAACATCCAATTACCCAGGCGACTTAGCCTCAGATTTGGTGTCTTACGACTTCTGCCCTTTCCCAAAACTAAAATCTACCTTTGAAAGGGAAGAGATTTCAGACTGTTGATGACATTCTGGAAAATATGACGGGGCAGCTAATGGCTATTGGGAGAACTGTGTGAGGTCCCCAGGTGCCTACTTGAAGGGGACTGAGGAGTCATTGTCCTGTGTACAAGGTTTCTTGCATTATGTATCTTCTTCAATAAATGTCTCTTTTTTTCACATTATATGGCTGGATACCTTCTGGAGAGACTTCGTATATTTATCAATTTAAGTATAATAAAGTACCAGAGTAAAAATATCATAGAATATTCAGTCAGAAAAATTTAACTCCTCATGAAAAAAACAAATTATTTCCCATGATGTACAAGAGGAATCACTAAATAGTAAAAACAATAACTGTTGTTACTAGACATTTCTATACTAGATATACCAACTAAAAAGAAAGTTCACTAAATACCACATTTATAAACTAAGTTTTGGACTAGTTATTCTTTGTGACCTCACGGATAACTGACCCTAGCCCAGAGACTTCCTTGTTTCTCTCCCTTAAGAGTGACAGAGAGTAGCATTCCAGCCCTATCACTTCAAAATGAAGATTTCTCTTTAGGGAGAAAGAAAAACTGGGGGCAATTCTTGGCTAGAAATTGCCCCAAACCTTTCATTTCTAATCTTTTGGAATGTGGTCCTAAAGGCAAATAAACAACAGGAAAAACCCCCCTGAAGACTGGCACTACAGCCAGGCATACTTGTGTGACCTCCGACAAGTTACTAAACCAGAGACTTAATTTCTTCATCATTAAAATAGGGTTACCTCTCATCAGAAAGTTGTTGTGGAAAATAAACTAGTAAAAATAAAACTTGTGCTCCAGAAAGAGGCCCTCAGTCCAAATTAACTTTCTCCTCTCCCCAAAGTAAAATAGTATTTGAGAAACTAGATCTTCTAAAGACTGCTTTCAACTTTCCCTTAAATAAATGAAACTACGTAGTCAATCTAGCACCCTGAAACACAAAAACAATTGAATAAAAAATTTACTTCAATTTATTTAATTGAATTTATTTAATTTATTTAATTTATTCAATTAAAACAATAGGTGACTTGACTTCTCATAGCCCTGCTAATCACACCTCATAGTCCCAAATTGACACTTTCATGCAGAGAACAGGGTAAAGTCCGAAACTCCTATATCATCAACTTTATTTTATGAGTAGTCATAAATACCAGAACATCTCAAAAACTAAAAATAAGTATTTAAATCAAATAAGAGTAAGAAACAAAGTTCAACTCCATATTCTCAGTCTCAAACATTTGTAGGCAGATCACAGATGCATATTAGTGAATATGATAAAAGGCTGACAGCAAAAAAGAGATCGGATAGGAAAGAAGGAGGGGGAAGAAAGAAGGAAGAAGGGAGGGAAGAAAGGAAGGAAGGAAAAAAATTATGACTTAAGTAATTCAAAAGATTATCAAAGTCTGACAGCTGAATGTAGAGAATTATTTTCTCATTTTCTTCCATGCTCCATCACATTCCCTTGCAGTCAATGAGAACTCTACTTGGGTGGGTTTTGAGAGGTACACCAATAGTAGCAAAACAACTCAGCATTTTTTAATATTAAAAGAATCAGTATTGCTAATAAGACTCCCTCTGAATTCTTCAATCTGTGGCTGTCCTACCGTAGTCAATCAATAAATAATAACAGAAGAAAAGCTTTCTTTAGTCATTTGGTATCAGTCTATAGCAAATGAAAACTGGTTCAAGTCTAACTATAACAATAGATCACATCGGCTACTGCTTTATCCTTAATGAATGTCATATAGACTTTTCTTCACATCAAACTTTTCATTTTTCTATGGTTTTATAGAAAATTAAAAGTACAAAGGCAAGATCTTAAATTTTCATAATGCTAGGTACCTTTATTTTCATAATTACTGAAAATAAAGGTACCTAAAATGTCTACAAAATAATATAAAACAAAAACACTCTCATTTGATAGACTAAATCTGCAAAACCATTTTTGATTTTGATTTTTGATAGAATGTAAGAATTGCACAAATGGCACTATAATAAAGGAAATATAACACCTTCCTGAAACCTCTCACAATAGTAACCAATAGCAAACAAATTTAGTCTAAATTTTGTTCAGTTACAAAAGAAACATTCAACATGGTAAGCATTTCAAATGTTACACAGATTTCAGTGTTTGTTAATCTAATAAAACTGACAATTATAAAAACAACAAAAAAGGAATCACAATGCCAAAATGGATAGACAAGGTTCAACTAACGGGGGTGGGTGTGGGGTGGGGTGGGTGTGTGTGTGTGTGTGGGTGTGTGTGTGTGTGTGTGAGCTTTCCTTACCCAGGAGAGGAGCTTTTCACTCTACTCTACTCAGAAGGTATGGTACAATTGATATCAACTACCTAGGTACTACCATTTTGCTTATCTGACTGTATAACCTCTAATGCCTTCCGCCCTTGTATTTGAAGGCACAGGGTTCCAACAGTTATACTGAGTTAAAATAGAATGTTAAGGTAACTTCATTGATTCACCAGCTTGCAATGAACTCCAAATGTTCAGTGATCAAAATCAGCAAAAGATTTTTCATTGAGTGAAATTGGTAGAAATACCAGATAATTTCACTCTGGGGACTAAGGAAATTAATATGGTAGGATCACAATCCCTTATGTAAAATTCTTAGGTCCAGGTATGCTTCAGATCTTTGTTTGTTTTTAAAAGGTTAGACAGATATTGTAATAACTATGTATGGTCGGGGGACCACTGTGTAAAGTACAGAACTGCCTAACCACTGTGCTTGTATACATGAAACTATGCAAAATAATATTGAATATAAACTGATTAAAAATAAAATTCAACAACAAAGAGAGCGCACAGAGCATATATTATATAACATTCCTAGCTATACCTAGGATAGATCACACAATCAAATATATTACTAATTCTATAGCAAAGTATGTGAATACTCTTTCTAAGTGAGCTTTAAAACTATTTTACACAGGCCGATGACAGCTTGGGTCAGGTTTTGCTTTTGTCACCAAATGAGGCTTGATTCCAAACTTTTAGAGAAAAAAACTTTCAGTTTTTCAGAGATTTTCTTTTTTAGATAAAGGATTATGAATATATATCCAATACCACCACATATCAAAGTACAAAGACATTTTCAAAATATATAGAGCTAATTAATTTATTGGAGATGAAAAGGTGCACCCAATTAAAATTTAGCAAAGCAGGATGATGTTCCTGGCAAATATAACCTTAAAAATTAGGAAGTGCAATTACTTCACTTTAATTTATTCAAATAAATGAAATGTTCAGACTACTTAAAAATAAGTGTCTATGTTAGAGGCAACGAATATCTGAGTGGGACAGTACTGTTTAAGAACTCCGATATTCCTCGCAGTTGTTGGCACTTCCTTTGCATTTGATCACATATTGCATTTTCCCAAGTTTTTAGTTTTCACATTGTTTGAGATTTCAGGGATTTTGTGTATTTCCCATTCATTTTCTTTGTTTGCCCCTTTTCTGTTTAAGTGTCTACTTTGTACAGTGTAATTTGTTATACACTCTGGATGTAATGCTTCTCAATCTTCATGCCTTGACACAAGGATAAGATTTAATTGGCTGTGAAGAGTGCCCCAAATAATTACTTACAAACAGTTAAATTACCACGGTTTATAAAGGATTTCATGTGTGTGTATGAGAATATTCAAGATTTTCGTTATGATAATGATTCTTACTTATATTCTAATATTCTTAATAGGGAAAGAAGTGGCTTTATCGTACTGTGAACTATGTATAAAACTCATCACACATTTCACACACATCATCACAATGTCCTATGTGTAAACATCAATAGCATGAGTCACAGTAGAAGAAAGTTCAAGGAATGATGCTCTGTCTAAAACATTCCAAGACATATCAGAGTCCCCAGAGAAGAATCCTCATCTAAGCACTTCGATATATGAAAAGAGCTGTCCTCCTGTCCTGTGCTTTATCTTCTTTAAGAGGTGGGAAAATCCTTCCCCAAACCTGAAAGAGCATGGTACTTAGTTGTGCATGCCTTGGCTATTCTTTTTTTCTTCTGGTTAATGTTAAAAACACGCTACTTTCATGATACTGGAGTTACGGACCAGTGGTTTTCAATCTTTTTCATCTCAGGGCACTCATAAACTAATTACTCCAATTCTGTGGCACACCAAAAAATATATTTTTGGTGATCTGACCAAAAAAAAAAGACATAATTTTGATTAATTTGCACCAATCAGCTATTGTTGTGTTGGCTGCTGTCATTTTCTTTATTTGATAATCTAAAGGAAAAGAGGTCAGTGCCCCTGACTAAACAGTCAGGCATTGTACATTTGAAAATTATTGTGGCACACTGGTTGAAAATTGCTGTTTTAGAGAAAACAAAAATTAAAGGTACAGCTTTGAGAAATTTCAAACTTGGGAGTCAGGATGAAATGAGATGCATCTATGAAAACTAATACTTATTTTGAGTGCTAACTCTGGATAAGGTCACTACAGACATTATTATCTTTGCAATTCTCATTCTGTGCATGGTAAATATTAATATGCCTCTCTGCACATACAATAAAGTCTATTCTGAAGTGACATGCTCAAAGTCTCTCAGCTTAATAAGCAACAGGCAGCAGGAGTGAAGAACCCAGGTTCTTCGGCTGGGAAGGCTCTGCTCCTTGCACTGTAACTGGTACTACAGTAATATCTACAGAGGGCAATGAGGGTCCTCTCAGTACTGCAAAACGCTGACTGAAATACAGCCACAGAATGTGGAAGTTGGAAGAGACCTCAGGAATCAATGAACTCCAACCCCACTTTCGGAGCATGACTCCCATTCAGTCTTGAGCCATCTTTCCCTTACACTCCTTTCTCAAAAAGCATCAGAGGATCTGTGCCTGCTTCAGTATTCCCTGCAGTAAGAGTTGAAATGCAGAGTCCTGAGCCCTATAGTAGACACGTTGAATTGGAGTACCTGGAGATGGGGCCTGAGGACCTCCAATGTTAGTATTAGTAAGCACTCTAGGCTGGTGTTTCTCAAACCGCGTAAGTCATAAAAATCAATTTAGTGAATAACACCTTGCATTTTTTAGTTAAATAGTTTGAAGCAGATTAGATTTTTAGGATTAGGTAGAAATAGAAAATATGAAAGGGCACTACTCTTAGTACTGTTTCAGAAAAGTTTTCTTTCAGTGTTTGTATGTGGACTGTAATATAAAAATTATTTCTTTTCATATATCTCAGTAAAAAACATCGAAGAAATACAGCTCTTTTGGACAATTTTTGTCCTTGTTCTTATTTCACCTTGGAAATAAGTCATCAATCTTTTATTTAATTATCCCCTTTATGGAATAATTCATGGATAAAATCATTCTATGTCCTTGTTAGGAGTTCACTTATTCCATTCCAGGAGCTTTTTTATTCCCTGATCTTTTCACCCAAGGGCCAAGTTTAGCTACGTGGTTTAATTCCTTAATCAGTATTTTGCAATATTTTTTATTTTTCTAAGATTTCATAAAATTCAATTCATTCTCATTTTTACTTTGTGTTTTACACATCCTCCTCACTATCTGAAGTTATTTCACTATCTAGATCCTTAAACTGACTCACGTGTTTTAAGTTATTTAGTTTACATTTCGGTAGGTGTGTCAATGCTTCCTGGTCTGTATTTAATCCTTTAAGTCTTTCATTCCCCTTAGCCTTCCACCTTTTATTTATATATACTGTTAGAATTCTTTACTGGCTTGCCTTACTTCGAATTTCCATTGTATAATTGATACTTATTTTAATTCTCACCTTATTGTTTTCTTTGAAAGGTAAAAAATGAAAACCATCCCCATTAATACATGAGGATTTTCTGGGTATATCTTTACCATTTTAAAATGATGTCCTAGAGTTTCAAGGAACTATAAATGCTTTCTAAGGACTAATACGAACGCAAATGAATGTTGAGTGAAGCTATACTCACAAAGTGCCTTCCTCAGCTATGACTTAAAACACAGAAATCTCTGCAATTCGACACTGTATGTGATAACCGTCCTTGAAATAGTACAAACCCACTGACTGAATGCGAGTCACAGAATTTTCAAACTGGAAGAACCTCCCTTCAGTCTTAAGCCTTAGTCTTTACTTCCTTCAGAGCAGTGTTGTTCAAAACGTAGCCTGAGGACCTCCTGCGTGGGATTTACCTGGGGCATGGATTTACTTGAGACACATGATAAAAAATGAAGCCATGAGATTACAATGTTCTTATAATTGGGGTCTATTTTCACTTCATAGTGAGAGAAAGGAAGCTGACTAAAAATACTGGATACCATTCAGACCTATTTTTAAAGGGTGCCCTTAATGATGAAATTTTTAAAAATGAGATGGGACTTCAAATGACAAATTCAAGGAAAATGTGGTCGTAAGTTAAGCACCTCCTTAAGTTATTAAAATCTTAAAATACAGGTATGTCACACTGGTGGTGATGCAATATGCAAAAGTTAATTAACTAAATTTAGTAATTTAGAACAGGTAATATCACAATTTTAAACATTTTTGCACTTTTGTAAAAACAATATTAATTTCAGGATTTCCCTTACTACAGTAAAAACAGACATGCCTGTATGAGGCTATTTTCCAAAAGATTTTTTAATAGGGTTGAGATGTGAAGTCTTTATTACTTCTCTAACAGAGCGGTTGATATGTAGGTTAAGATCTCCAAAAATATGGCTCTCGCTTTACTCATGCTCTTTATGAAATGTAGGAAAACGTAAATTGCAAGTACGTTAGCTGTTGATTAATCATTTAAAATTATGTTTGCAATTTTACTGAAAAATATGGTTAAATACTTTAACTGCCAAGTCAGATTTTTATGAGTTGTGCCACCTTTAGACTGTTGTTTCTTCTTTCCTTACTACGTACAAAAAAAAACCTTATCAATCACAGTTACTTACAACACAAACAAACCGTAATTATTACATGTTCATCCTAGCTTTCACTCAAATGTCTAAACAAATCTCTGTTCCAATAGAGTAAGTATAAAGATCAGGTCTACAAGGTCAAAGGTGGCATACACTTTTCAGGTTGCTCAGCAGAGCTTTACATATGTTAAAAGCAGAGCTATCTCACAAACTCTTAAACCTGGAACTAATTTTTTTTGTTGAATACAAAGATAAAGATGGATTTATTTTTAAAAAGTATAAAAATTGTAAATTGTTGTTAATATTTAAGTCTGTAGTGAAAGATTCTTTCCAAAACTGCCACAGTACCTCCAAACATATAGCACTGAGAAACAACACGGATGAACCTCCTTTTCAATAGTGAGCATTAAAATGAAATGCAGCCCTGGCCAAGTGACACCACTGGTTGCAGCAGCATCCCCAAAAGGCTGCAGGTTTGACCCCAGGCCAGGGCACATACCTAGGTTGTGTGTTCCATCCCCATGTAGGGGCACATACAGAGTTCTCTTTCTCTTTTTCTCTCCCTCCCTTCCTCTTTCTAAAATCAATAAGTATGTTCTCAAGTAAGGATTAAAAAAATAAAATGCACATTAAGGCTTCAATTTCAGAACTTCATAGAGATATGCAGAATACTAAAATGTGAAGTTTGGAAACACTTGGCAATGTAGAAGCAAAACCTTTAGCTAAATTCTTATTTTGATAATTAAGCCTCAAATCTCATAAATACATTTTAGATGCAAATAACTAGTAATTCATCGTTAGAGTGACTTTTTTAGATCCTTAATATAAGTTACACTATAAAAACTACTCTGACTTCAAAGACCAAGGCCATTCTTAAAAATATTGTTTTAGCCCTGGCTGGTGTGGCTCAGTGGATTGAGCACAGGACTGAGAAGCAAAGGGTCACAAGTTCGATTTCCACTCAGGGCACATGCCTGAGTTGCAGGCCAGGTCCCCAATAAGGAGAACAGGAGAAGCCACCACACATTGATGTTTCTCCCTTCTCTTCCTCCCTCCCTTTCTCTCTCTCTAAAAATAAATAAATAAAGTCTTTAAAAAATTACTGTTTTAACGAAGCAGTTATTTGATATCTCAAAGATTTACAAGATATCATCAAATAGCTTTTATTCTGGAAAGTACAGATTATCATTTTAAATTCTGAATTAGTTAAATATATTTCCATGGGGAAAGAACCAACATTAAAAGTTTGCTCCAGTGAACAAAATAATGTGTCTCACATGTATAAATGTGGTGCTCTTTAGTAATCAGAAATGCACTTTGAAAACTCTTGCCATATGTTCAAAAATGAAGAACTCTTCCAAACAAGCTTAAAAAAATATCAAAGACATTATATCCACATATTTTGGCATGCACTAAATTCATCTTATAGAACCACTGTGTTTTGACCACTCCAAATAGCCTGTTATGTATGTGAAGTATTAGGAAGTTCTCAAAACTATCTGAAATGTGATATTTATATTCCACTAAAGATGTTGAACACAAGAGTTTATATTATATCTCATCTAAGCCTCAGCAATATCAAAGGATATTTTGCTACTGTATGGAAACTACCAGAAAGGCCTGGTCTTCAAACTCAATTCCTCTTAATATGAAGACAGCTTTTTAGTACACACACAATATCTCAGCAAGCCAAGAAACAATAAAGGTAAGTTCCTTTTCTTTTCTTGTATGGAAAACTGAGTCCAAGTCCATTTTCGTTCACAAAATATAATCTCCACCTTCACTATGGTAGTATTAAAAAGCACCACAGCTGATTTATACAGTTTAGTACAACCAGTTTTCTTAACATATCAGCAACTGAAGAGCTCCTCAGAAGTTCCTTAACAATGGAGGGGCAAAATTACAAGTTGGTTTTCTACAGGTTGGGCTCACCACGACACTTCCAAATGCTCTATGAACCCTTAGTTTTCACCTAAACCATTACTTCTCACGAAGTTTTCAGGCACTCGCTGTCCCACACATTATTTCACCAATTTTTCCATTTGGGAGGCATATATCTGAAAAAAGCACTTAATGACTTTCAAAGTCACTATTTATTATATATACAGGCTGTTAAAATGTACCAAGTTTCTCCAAATACATAAATTTTGAAGAAAATTATGATCGACTTGGTCAGTAATTTGCCTTTACAATCAAGCTGGTTGGTATGCTAAATGCTAGATTTACTACACTGCCCAGTTCACCCTTCCCCACCACAAAAGTAACTGCCACAAACAACACAAGTTACCCAAGAAAGAGGCCTAGGAAAAGAGTGAGCAAATGTCAGTCACTATAATTAGATGGGCCTTCTGTACAATGCTTCCTTGGGTTTTTAATAATTCTCTCCACTCATAAGCTGTAATCTTTCTACAATACTACCTAGCATTAATTATCCTAGGCCTTCAAGTCATTATCAATTAAAATGCCTATTTGAAAATAAGTTTTCAAATGACACTTGCAGACAAACGTAATATGAACATTTAAACTATCTTAAAATAATAGTAATGACAGCTGAAATCTAAATACTAAGAATCCTAACGTGGTTTCTGTTCTTGGAGCCTTAGTGAAACAAGCTTTCTGGGGTGTTGCAACCCCCAGTAAAGCATCTTCTTTTGTAAATAGTAATGACCCTTATGTCATCACTAATAGCCATCCAGGTTTCCTGAATGAAGAGTTTGCATACTTACCCAGGAAGGCAAATGGAAAGTACACAAGGAGAAGATGAACTGCAGCAAAGCCTTTGTCATATGATAGTGACCTATAAAGTATCAAATAAAGGTACATCATCAGTATCGTTAAGCTTTACAAGAGTCCCAACTCCTGCAACATCTATGAAGAACCCCGAAACCCAGGAGTCCATCTCCCACCAACAGCTCCCCTCTCTCCACCCCAGGAGCAAACTGTGAGGCAATAGAGGCAAAGCAGCTCCCTGTATGAGAGGGCAGAGGCTGAGGGTAGCCCAGTCGGCATTCCAAGGTGTCTCAAGCACTCTCTCTCCCCACTCCCCGCATGTACAAAGCAGAAAGTTGATCCATTCTGCAAACCCAAAACCCACACCGCAATCATTCATCAACTTGCACAAGTGATTAACCGCCCCCAGGACAAATACACCAGTAACCAAATCATAGCAATCGATTGGCAGCCGAGCCTTCGCGGTGTCCAGGAGCCGGCCAGAGGTAGCAGGGCGATGGCAGTGGGTCCAGGTAGCACAGCCCTCAGCCCTGCAGACCTGGGCTGCCACAGCCTTCACCAAACACCGGGCTCCAGTCACAATCCCGAGACTGGAGATTGGAACCGAGCAAGGAAACACATTAGCCAGAGCCCCGGGCAGCAAGTGCAGGGCCACCAGGTCTTCGAGTTCGGGGTGGGGGGAGCTAGGAAAGGGAGAGGGAAGAAGGGAGCAAGAGATCCCACCCTGGCTTTGTTGCTGGTCACCATCAAGTTTGCATCTTAGTACAAAATGTC
>PVKM010000117.1:81409-144989 GCA_004027735.1 Carollia perspicillata | reverse complement strand
TCTCACTGCCCAGTCTCGCCTAGTTTATCTGCATGCGAATATGTGTCCACAGTTGGCTAACTGCCCTGTGTGCCTTGCGTGCTCTGCTCGTCTCCTCCCGTCTCTTCCCTGCGTCTGGGGTCTGCAAGCTCCACGCCACCTAGGGCCGCCCGGGCGCTGCCGAGCCTGGCAGCCACCTCGTTTTTCCTGCCGCTTTCTCTCTCCGCAGCCTGCCGACTCCGCCCCTCTTACCGGTTGGGTTGAATGGCCTTGGACTTCCGCATTTCAATTTTCTGTGTTCTGGTTGTGTTATTGTTTATAAATATTTGTTGTCCTTAATCTTGGTTGTGAGAGGAGGCACAGTGCTTCCACCTACGCCTCCATCTTGGCCGGAAGTCTATTTTAAGGTTCTTGAAGTTTGAGGTCATAATCCTTATAATCTTAACATATATCCCTAATATAGAGCTCCAAATTTGCAAGGCTATCACAAATATGTAAAAGGTTAGGAAGTACAAAAATTATTCATCCTTAGAATTCCTGTTCACTTACAGTGTATTTTTTATACTGAGGTGCCTTTAAAAGGTCCATCTAAAGATCTGAAAGTATATTGCAGATTTTAAAAACATGTATCTTCTAGACTTGAGTTCATGCTTTCCATTTCTCTTAAGCAGAAATAACAGAGCCTTTGCATGAAGACCATAGAGTAAGGTATTGGACACATTCCTAAGGATAGAGTTACTGTGTGTTATATACATGTATTCAGGGATGCCACTGCTTTTAAGCCAGACAGGCTCAGGACTCTATCATTTGTTTGGATGGGGATGTCTGAATGAGCAGGGATCATAGCATATTCTTCTTTTTAAGGCTGAATAGTATTCTATTGTGTGTGTATACCACATTTTCTTTATCCAGTCATCTTCCAATGGACATTTCGATTGTTTTCACATCTTAGTTACTCTGAATAGTGCTACATTGAACACAGGAGTGCTAGTATCTCTTTGAGATATTCAGTTCTTTTGGATAAATGCCCAGAAGTTGGATTGCTGGATTATATAGTACTTCTATTTTTAAATTTTAAGGCATTGCCATACTGTTTTTCATAGTAACTGTACCATTTTACATTCCCATCAATCATGTCCAAGGATTCCAATTTTCCACATCCTTGCCAACATTTGTCTTTTGTTTTTTTTGATAATAGCCATCCTAACTGGTGTGAGGTGATAGTCATTGTGGTTTCAGCTTGCATTTCTCTGTTGATTAGTAACATTGAACATATTTTATATACCCGTTGGCTATATGTAGGTCTCCTTAGGAGTTGTTTGTTCAAGTTATTAGCTTTTTTGCTATCAAGTTGTAGCAGTTTCTTTTTAATTTTGGAATTTCACCCCATATCAGATAAATAGTTTGCAAATCTTTTCTTCTATTCTGTACTTTGCCTTTTCACTCTGTTGTTTCCTTTGCTGTACAGAAGCTTTTTAGTTTGTCCCACTTGTTTATTTTTGTTTTTGTTGTCTGTACTTTTGGTGTCACATCAATGACATTTTTGCCAAGACTAATGTCATGAAGCTTTTCTCCTCTGTGTTCTTGTAGGAGTTTTACAGTTTCAGGTCTTATATTTAAGTCTTTAATCTATTTTGAGTTAATATTTTTGTATGGTGTAAAATAAAGTCCAATTTCATTCTTCTGTATGTGATTATCCAGTTTTTGCAACAATATTTGTTAAAGAGACTATCCTTTCCTCATTGTGCATTCTTGACACCCTTGTTGAAGACCTGTTGACAATATATGTCTGTATTTACTTTTGAGCTATTTTGTTCCATGTGTCTATATGTATGTCTTATGCCAGTACCATATGTTTTGATTTTTGTAGCTTTGTAACACATTTGAAATCAGGAAGCATAATGCCTCCAGCTTTGTTCCTCTTTTTCAAGGTTGGCTTGGCTATTTTGTGGTGTTTCTTTATTCTCTGTAAATTTAAAATTGTTTTTTCTATTTCTGTGAAAAATGCCATTGGGATTTCGATAGGGATTGCATTGAATCTGTAGACCACTTTGGGTGTTGTGGACATTTTAACAACATTAAATCTTCCTATCATTAACACAGGGTATCTTTCCATTTGTTTTTGTCTTAATGTCCTTCATCAGTGTTTTGTAGTTTTCAGTATACAATTCTCTTCTCTCTTTAGTTAAGTTTATTCCTAGGTATCTTATTCTTTTTGGTGCTATTGTAAGTGGAATTGTTTTCCTAATTTACTTTTCAGATAGTTGTTAGTATATCTATATTGCTTTAAGGATTGCTTTTGTTAATTAGTTGGGGCTCACATGAGATTATAAAGAGATTAATAAGATTTTATTGAGAAAATTAAATGACAGTATAATTTTTAGTCCTGGTTGGTGTGGATTGAGTGCTGACTTGCTAACCACAGGGTCGCTGGTTGGATTCCCAGTCAGGGCACATGCCTGGGTTGTGGGCCAGGTCCCCAGTAGGGGGCACATGAGAGGCAATCACACACTCATGTTTCTCTCCCTCTCTTTCTCTCTCCTTTCCCCTCTCTCTAAAAATAATAAAATATTTAAAAAAATAAATGACAGTATAATTTTTTAAAACTGTAAACTTTAAGTCACATTATATTGTTTTGTTGAAAGTCATTGGAGAACTTAAAAATTAATCAAGTTGTGTCTGAATTAGGAAGAATTTGTAAAATCTATTAAGATGAAGGGAATTACATTACTTTTAGAATAGGCTCAATCTTGGGGTGAGGGCTAGTGTTGAATTGTATGAGTACTTCAATATTAATAAGGTACTTTGGCACCTTTGGTGCAATCCTGGAACTATGTAAAATATTGGACTCCTTACCCTGGATCTAGTTCTACCTTTCACAATGAGCTGGAGATAAACAAAGGAGGAGAAATGACTCCCGTCTATTTTATAGGTTTCAGATCTTGAGAAATTCATGTAACCAACACAGTACATCAGCCCAAGAAAGTCCCATTTTTGAAATGATTTCCCACAGTTCATATTCACTGGACATGATACAGCAAAATCATCAGAGCTCCATGCCTCTCCACCTCTGTTTCTCTTCACCTCAACTTCCTTGTCCTAGACTGATATGCTATTCTAGGATGTGCTCCTAGGCTGTTCTGTTTAGGCGGAAAGCCTACATTGTTCGGGTATTCCTTTCCCTATTCCCCTGGCCTAACTCCTTTCTATGACCTCATCCCCTGTCAGCTGTGGAACGAGAAGACTGTCATTAGCATTCAAACATTATCATGGACTGGGGGAAGGGTCTCGTTCCAATGAGTAGACCGTAGAATCTGTGAAGAGTGAATTCTAGGATGTTCCCCAATATGATAAAGATAATTGTTACCCATTACACTTCGCTACATTTAGTTGCATTACTTAGGCAAGGGAGGTTGGCATGTCCTTTGTAAAACAAACTTAGGCAGATTAAAATATGCAAGTGTTGGGGTGTGTACATATGAAAGGGGACAGGAAACAGAGTAAAGGCCACAGATATGGTCATGATACATTTTAATTTTCCATCCTGATGAAAAATGTAATTTTTGTGCTGTTGTTGAACAAATGCACTATTGGCTTAGGTTTCTTACTTCACACAGTTGATTGTTATTTCACCACTTACATAACTAACATCGTGTACTTTTGCCAGATATAAAAATACACCATTTTCCATTTCCCGCCTCTCTTATGGCTGTTTACGTAGCTTACACAGTCATATTTAGTAGCAAACACAGGTTTAGCTGATAGAGGCTCCCATTGTCAGATATAAACAAGTTAAATTTCATAGAAATTGTAAATAAGTTTAAAAATCAAAATCTTTGAAGAAAATCTAAACAAAACTTCCTTATTTTTTAGCATTTTGTTAGTGATGGTGTTATATTCCCTTTGCTAGTAGAAGTGGTCAACTAATGAGTAACAATCTACTCACTTGTGAATGAGTTACTTGCATCTTCTTTTTTATTATTCTTTTTCTTGCTGATTTTCTTGGCATCTCTGGATGCTTTCCAATTTATTAGAAATTGTCTTTCCATGTTTTTAATTTCTTTTCCATCAAGAAATTCTAGATAAAAATATGTGTGTTAAAATATAATATATATTGTCAACATATACTTCTGGATCAGGGCATGCAAACTTGTTACAAAATATGATAAAATTGAAAAACAGCTGATTTACACAACTTCTATATTTTTGTTTAAATTTTTAAAATTATTTTTTCTGACTTCAAAAAGAATATGTGCCTATTATTATTATTATTATCACCCACCAACATGCTCATTGATTTTAGAGGGAGCGAAAGTCCGGGAGGGAGAGATGGAGAGAAGCATTGATGTGAAAGAAAAATCGACCAGTTGCCTCTTGTTGGTGCCCTTACCTGGGACCCAAACCGCAACATGTTTCCTGACTGGGAATTGAACCTGTGACCTCTGTTTATGGCATGAAGCTCCAAACAACTGAGCCACACCAGCCAGGGCAGAATATGTGCTTATTATAAACTGAAACATGATGGGAAAAAACATAAAAAGGCTCTGTAATTACTATCCATACCTCTCCTTCCCATCACTGACAAAGATAATCATTGCAAACAAAACTTGGTGTATGGTCACTTTTCCACAGTCATGTGTAAATTATATTGTTATTTTAAAAAACAAAAATATCATACATAACAAAAACTAATGTTATCTATTTATTCAAATAATATTAATTCAATATTAATTTAAATGACATTAAATAATATGGTTATTCTTAGGAAAAAGCAAAATATATCTTAAAGTAAATGAGAAGTTTTATATATGTAACATAGCATTTTAAAAGCACATATAATAATAATACTTATTATATCCTAGGACATAGGCTGTAACAGGAACAACCTATATAGTTGGTCTCTTGGCTCTACGAAGTGAGATTTCAGCTATCTTTACATTTCATTTCTTTTTTAAAAGTTTTGAAAATTGAGCATCTTAAAGTACACAAATAACTTTTATATGTTGTAAGATATTTGGAGAATACAAAGAAATGGAAAAAGAAAAAAACAACATTGCCTGTATTCCACAACCAAAAATAATCACTAAAAATCACTAACACTTTAGTACATTTCTTAGCAAATTTTTTTGTTTTCTATGTATGTATATATATTACATAAAATTTTAATTCTCTATATAGCATTAGAGCCTACATTTTAATTTTGTATTGTGAGCATTTTACTATGCTTTTCTTTAAACACAATGTTTTTTTTTGTTTTGTTTTGATACGATTTTAGAGAGAGGGGAAGTGAGGGAGAGAGAGAGGGAGAGGAACATTGATATGAGAGAGAAACATCACTTGGCTGCCTTCCACATGGGCCCTGACCAGGGACCGAACTTGCAACCCAGGCATGTGCCCTGACTGAGAATCAAACTGGCAACCTTTTGGTTTGTGTTTTGATGCCCAACCCACTGAACCACACCAGACAGGTCTAAAGACAATTTTTAATAATTTTATAGTATTCTATTATATGGATATACTATAAAACTATAGAATATTTTATATGACCTTTTTAATCACATGAATACAAGTGGCCTTCATCAGTGTGAAAACTATCTTTACTAGCAAAATGTGCTTATCTAGCAGTTTTTAAAATTAAACGTATATTTTCTCTCATCATCCATATAATGTCTTCTGCTATATTTCAGAATGTAGAAAGGATGTAGTAACATTTTGGGGGGGGTTATTCTCACAGGGGAAAAAGACAATATCCTGATAAAATACTAATTGTACAACAAAGTATTAACATCACCACTTAAATATGGTTCATAATATTGTTGTATCCAAAATCAAGTGATGAAACTGGAAATATAAACTAGAACCATAAGCTCTGGAAGCATAATTTTTTCCACATCTTTTGTCATGTATTTATTTGAACTGAATAATAGTACTTTCCAAATTATAATGTAAGAAATTGGCTAAATGTTTTATCATCATAAATCTTAGTATTTATAACTTTACATTAAAGGTCATTCTTTTATGCTCAGTTTTCCCAACTGCTTGCATTTGTTGATGTCTTTCCAGATCTTCTTTTTATTAATAATCATATAATTTATTAGTATATTTTTGGATGTGATACATGTAAATCAATACATATTTTTAAAACACTTAAAGATAAGGAATGAAATATCCAAGTCTTTAAATATAATCCCATTTCCTTGTGTTAATGTTTCAGACAAAACTGAGGAATAACTAGGAGACTGTGCCTGAGTAAAACTGAGTAAATCTCAGTTTTAGCAAATGGCCTTATTTGAGGTTATTAGATACAGAGGTGGTTCATGAATGGAAGCCAGGTAATGGATACAAGATCAGAGAACCATGAGCTCTGTTTTATAAGTTGCTTCCACTTGTACTAAGTAAACCAACTGTGTGGACTGTCATTCTATTTGGTAAGGACTGGGTTACAAAACAGAAAATGGCTCCCTATAGTTCTTTTTACTGGGACATATCAAACCAAGCCCCCAATTAATTGTGTGTGTGGTGTGTGTTTTGGTTTTGCATTTAGGAAAAAAATGAAATTAAAATAAGACAAGCTAAAATCAAAGAGAACTTGTTAAATATGAATATATATATAGAAAAAAAGACTGTAAGGTCATATACTAAAGTATTAACAGCAGATTTATTGCAGGATTAAGAATGATATTTATTTTCTTTTCTATATTTTCTGCATTTTCTATAAGAAATATATATTAATTTCATAATCATAAAATATGGTATAGAAAAGAAGTGTATTTTTTTAAACTTTGAACAAATCATCTTTACTTGGAAATCAGTACACTTATCTCCATGTGTTTTATAGCATCACCTTTGGTACTGTGTCATGAGAAATGTTTCCAGGCATAGTTCATGTATATCAGAAGATTCTTAATTATCAAACATTAATTGCATTTACTTTACTCTGCTTCATAAGGAAAGTTGACTAATACACTTATGTGTGGTAGGCAGAGAGGGGAGGAGATGGACAGTTTGGAGGTGGTGCATAGCAGAGTAATCTGTAGAGCTTTAAAAAGCATGCATGACTGTTCTGTTTCCTACCCTTGGCTGATGGGGTGAAGGGTGGGCAGGGTATGACCCTCACATATGTATTGTGAAAAACTGTCATGGATTTTTCTGACATGCCCTCTGTCAATGTCTTTCTCTTCCAAGAGAATCACCACACTAGCATTAATGATTAATCGAGGTTTTCTACAGCTATGAGCTTTGAAATAGTTTTGCCATACATTAGTTTTTATAACCATGTCACAGAAGTTCTGATAGAGGAAACCAGCTCATGAATCCACTCTGTGAGAGGGCAGTGTTTGTTTCTCTGATGCTGTATGATTTGCTCCCTGTAGTGGGCCATTCCCCGGACATGGTGCATATTCAGGAATGTTATTATTTGTAAGTGTCTCATAAAGGACTGCTCACCCAGCTCTACTTTCAAATGAAAGGGACTCCCGTATGTTTTTAGGGTACCATTTGGCAATTGTCAGCAGTGAAAACCTTGATCAACTTTATCTACAGAACCAAGAGATAAAGAGTCTCAGGATCTATAGAGAATTTATGTCCATGGAAGTTTGACAAAAGGTGAGCAAGTTCTATACATTTATGGCTAACCATTTTTTTGGTAACAGCCACATTTTCTTTTTTAAAGAAAGAATGTCTGGTGCCTTGATTATTTGTGAACAGCAGATATTTTTGTGCTTTATTTCTCAATTTTAACTTTTGCTGTTACTAAAAAATATCAAATTTAAAGTTCACTATTTTTGTAGATCTAGATGTCATGTTATATTTCTGAAGGCATGCTGATAAATTAACTAAAAAGTGAACCAGGTCTCTTTCTCTAAGAAAATGATACTAATATAATAGAAATATGTACCCAGTGATTTGGAGACCAATATCAGTCTGTCTCTGTATTTTGGTTGGAGACAAACAGGATTTCCATTTAGATCCATTTTCCACAGCTTCATCAACTTGGTCAGTAAAAATTCCAAATCCTATAATTGTAGAAGAAAAAGACACAAATATATCATAATTTTCGGTATTTCTTTCATTCAGTTAATTATTTATGAAGGTAATCACTTCTTTTTGTGGCATTCTGGCTCAGCGCCAGATACTTAGAAGGTGTACCATAAATTGTTTTTGGATAAAATGATCTATATAATCATAAAGGGGGTAAAGAGAAGGCAAAAAGTGGGCTTGAGTCAGGGGCCATGGAACTGTTCTTTGTCACAGTCCCTTAAATGGACTCAACTTGAAAAAAACTTTTGTCCCTCTGGCCATCCATCTTACTAAAGATGCCCTATTCTTAGTGGAGTTTATAGAAGCTTCTAGATTAAGGCAATTAAGGAGAGGTGAGTAAGCAGTATATTGGTGTTGCAAGGGAATACACACACACACACACACACACACACACACTTTTTATTTTATAAAGAATGCATATTCATTTTAAAAATCTATAAAAATATCAAAAGGAAAATAGGAAAAAAATCACTTGCATGCTTATCACTCAAATATCACTTTCAATTTGTAGTCATATATCCTTCTAGTCTACTTTTTTGAGCATAAGGGTTTTTTTAAATTGTCATGTGGGTTTTTAAAACCCACAAAGACAATTAAATGACAAATTGTCATTTTGTTTTACATATATTATAAACATTTGTGTGTTTTTATAGCTTGCAAGAAAACTAGTTAATTTATATTTCAAGGAATAAATTATTTCATGGTCTACAATCCAAATGAATGTGAGAAAAACAAATTAATGGCATTTAGGAACCAGCTCACTTAGTTTCCCCTCTTCCTCTTTCTCTCTGTTTAGGTTTCTTTTTACATTGTCACTATCCTTTTCTTCAATGCCTTGTTTTTTAAATTTTTGTCATTCCTTTCCTTGCTTTATCCCCTTCTTCATTTTTAAATATGTATGTTTTATTTTAGCTATTTGATGGAAATGAAATATACTTGGACATTTCTCATATGTATCCTAAATTTATGTTTTTAATTTTTAAAATCAGGTAAGTTTAATCTGTAATGAATTACTCTAATCAAGCAATGCAAAAACTGTTTTTCTACTCTGTAGCCTTCAATTGATTTTATAAAATTCAATGGCCATAGTCAAAAAATAAAGGAAAGGAAAATTACCTTCACTAGGGCAAAAACATTACTTTAAAACAAATATTTTGCTGCTAATAAAAATAAATGTTGATGATTAATTCTGGAAGAGCTTTCTGGTTTTCAGAGCACTGCCAGATACGTGACCTTGTACATATCTGGGGGTTGCTCCTTAGAATGTGGTGGTTAGCAATGCAAAGTTAATAAAAATTGAAGAGGGTAGCAGCACTCAAGCACCTGTGAATTTTCTACTTGGTTTTCTCAAGCCAAGACCAAAACTATCATAGGGTGTAAGGGAAAATTAGGACACACAAATGACAGATTAATTCAAACACGTTTTTAATTGCAAAGCTGAAAGTAATTGAGAATACATTGCCAGATAATTTTACTCCCTATATTATTTCCTTACCTCCAAACTTGATACCTCTTAACCTAATAGACCTATTTAACCTATTTGTACCTTCCATCTTATTTTTTGTTTGAACCATGTTTATTCTTGCTTAAATACTTTATTGTTTCATTTTTGGAAAAGCTTCTTATAAGACTTCATTTATTCTTTAGATTTTAGAAAGCTTTTTTTTATTCTATGAAGAGTTGACATTCTATGAAGGGAACAGTTGACATCTGTTCCCTTCCACATATTAAAAATCTCCATGCCGTAGCTGGTGTGGCTCAGTTGGTTGAAGAATCATTCTGTAAACAGGAAGCTCATGGGTTCGATTCCCAACATGCCTAGGTTGTGGGTTTGTCCCAGGGTTGCATATGGGAGGCAATCAATCGACGTTTCTCTCTCACATCAATGTTTCTCTCCCTCTCTTTCTTCCTCCCTTCCCCTCTCTCTAAAATCAATAAGCATATCCTCAGGTGAGAATTAAAAAAAATATCCCCACAAAACTCTCTCATATCATGAAGGTAACAAATCTGGGACGTGCAGATATATGCCTGCATCTACAGAAAGAAATGCTATCTTTGGGGAATAATTATAAGGACAGCTGGATGTCTGGGACCCACTGCAGAATTCCTGGTAGGTCCCTTAATCTTCCAGAGTCTGATGTTTTCCTACGTAAAGTGGTAAAAGTATTTCCCGTTCCGCCTGCTTCTTTATTCAAAAAACAAAACAAAACAAAACAAAACAAAACAAAACAAAACTTATTAAATCATGGGCTACATTCTGTGCTAGACTCTAGTCTGTGGTATCCAAATAAATAATTTATGTGAAAAATAGAAATTGTCAGAGAAAAAAAAAGCAGGCAATCTCAAACTTCTGGCACCACTGCTTACTGTTTGACCTTAGGAAGTCTGGGTCCTCCTTTATAAAGTAAGGTTAATTAGGATTAGTTGCCATGGCATATAAATGCCTGGAATGAAACAGGTAATAATAAATGTGTGTTAATTCTTTGCCTCCTTGCCTGTCCTTCCACCCCTCAGCTAATTTGTTTTTCTTCATTTTGGTCAACAGAGAGCAAAAATTGTTGAATAAAGAATAAACTTCTGACCCACTGACATGTAGTTGACTTATAAAAAAGTTATAAGTTATAACTTTATCCTTCAGTCCTAAGCCCTGGATAATGCTCTCTCTACAGCATTTATTTAACAGTGTTTGATACAGCCATAATTATTTTATGTGAGATTTTCTCTGTATTTTTCTTAGTCTGTAAAAAAAATGTAAGGAAGGAATTATACATTACATTTTTTTTGTAGTGTTGAATACAATGCTCCTTCATCCAGAAGTAATAGTAACAATAAGAGAACTTTACATTTATATAGATAAGAGTCCTGTGCAGTTTTGTTAATTGTTCCTCACTTGATAAATGACCCTCGACATACTCCCTCCAGTGCATGTTTATTTAAGACTAAAATAATCCTGTGCTGAAATATGATTACCCTTTGGATACGCTCTGGTTGTTCATTGCCTTCCTGTCTTTAATAAAATGCTTTCACTTTCCTGCCCTTCAATAAGTTACTAAAGGGAGCAGACACTTTTCTGGACAGTCTCTGTTTGATAAATGATCATGTCATGCTATCACTTAGAGGAGTGCCGCGAAGTCCTGGGGAGCCAATTGTGTTTCCCATGCAGGGCTGGCGCGGCGCTCCTGTACGGGTGCCTGCCGCACTGCCAAACGCTCCCTCTACAATTAATGATGACCACTGATGAACCTGTATTTGACCAGTACGCTCCAATCTTTATCGGAAATGTCTGGTCCAACTGTCCTAACTAAATCTAAAGACAGCCATTTGTCATCCCTCTGACTGCCTGTCATCATCTGCCTGGGAAAATCTATAATTTTTGGCTTGTTTCTGACTAAACTGTGGAGTGAATAAATTTATCTTCGGGTTACTCTGCTTGTCAGGATCAATATTGAGCAGAGGTTGAATAAATTAGAAACTGAAAAACATGACAGGCCATAGTGGTTTGTTCATCTGTGTCTTATAAATCAAACATTTAGTTTATATAAGAGGCAAACACGTCAAGTTTTTTATTTCCACCATTCATTCTGAAGATGCTTTACCTCATGATAAATGGTCATCAGAAAACCAATGAAGTACATCACTGATATATCTGACTGTGAGATCAACTCTTTCAGATCATTTTACTTATTTAGCAAAATTTGCAAACATAAAAACTGTAGGTATAAATTTAAATTTTTTTTGTTCTTTCATGTTTTTACACATTTTTGTACCCATATTTATTTGACTTAATAATGTCAGCAAGCTATGTCATGTTGGCCCTATTGACGTTCATAGCTCATCCAACTACTTGGAGATAGGCAAAGCTTTATTTTAAATGGTCATTAAAGTATTTAATATTTTAATACATCGAGGCATAACTTTTTAAAGAAACTACAGAAAAAATGCAAAGACATTTTAACCAATTAAACGTCATTTAAATGAGAGCATTGTGAGTTAAAGAAAGGAGTTTCTAAACTATGGTGTATTGTTGGACCTAACCTCTCTTTCTCCTCCTCCTCAGGGTTTGACTTTGCCATCAGTTTTATTGGGGAGAACTAGTTCATTCACCCAGAGTTTTCTCATGTATCCACCTTTGATCTCAGACTTCCTCTTTCTTTCCTCTTTCCCATTTTTGTCAATCAAGAAAGAGTCTCACCTCTTTTCCCAAAGTAATTGGTTTTCTCCATCCCTTGTCCTTTTCCACAGGCCTCCTGCCCTTGGGATCTTCTTTCTCTTGCATTTCCATTTCTAATCTCGCCCTTTCCTCTGGGTTTCTTACCTACCATCACTACACTTCTTGAAAGAGTAGTCCACATCAGTGCTTCTCAAACTTGATGTGCTTAAGAAATCACCTAGGGATCTTCTTTAAATACAGTTTCTAACTTTTTACGTCTGGGGCAGAAGCTGAGATTCTGCATTTCTGAGGCTGATGCGCTGGTCCTAAGAGCACATTTGGAGTTATAAGAGTCCAGGTCACTGTCTCTGCTTTCTCAGTCATTTGGTACTCCTGCAGCCTGGGGCTTCTGAACAGGCAGTCTAACCTTATCACTATCACCCTGTCACATTGCCAGTCTCAGACTTTCTCAGTCTCAGGTCTTTGGAGCACTTACCCTACTGACTGCTCCCTTTAGGGCTTTGTGATTCCACATTCTACAGGCTCCTTGGATCTTCATGAATCTCTGACCCCACAAGTAACAAATCTCTGACCATAGGAATTCCTAATACATAAACAGGCTATTTTCCAAAAGTTGTTTTTGAGAACAGAGAATACATCTTAAAAAACAGTGCTGTACCTGGTGGGCTGTTGCCTGAATAGGGCATAAAACAACCTATTTAATAGAGGAAAATGCCCAAAGACCGTGTGGTATGGTGCTATAAAGCCTCCCATGATGCTTCACCATGTTTCCTAAGCACTAGGGCTCCCCCTGGGGAGCAGGAGCAGGAGCAGGAGTCCCTGCGGCAGACATCGGGGATCAATTTACTTTCTTCCTTTTATGTAATCTACATTTATTCTTTTCAGCATTGTTTTTTCACAGCAGAATGTATATAAAATCATGGCTAGAAAAATGTTCTTCTCCAATAACCCACTATATTTTTCTTTTCTTTTTTTAATCAGCATAGGAATTTATTTGAATTCAAAATAATGTGGCTCTATTTTAACCCACTATATTCTTCATTCATATGCAGACACTTTAAAAAGAAGAATGTCCACATTGATGACAACAGTAAAACATCTATTACACCGAGGAAGGAAGGGTCATCTGTATGAGAGAAGAGCAACCAGATTTTGTGGAATGCTACAGTGAGCATTTATTTCATCACATTTCTCTATCTAGGCAGTCTCATCCATAATGGCAGTTTCAGTGACCACTTAACCAATTTTCAAAGAATTCGACATTCTACTCTCCACTGAGCTCTGACCTTATATATCCAATTGTTTACCTGATACATGCTATGGAATATTTTAAAGGCACCTCAAATTGGACCAAGACTCACGATCTTCTCCCTCTTCCCCAAACCTGACTCTTGAGCTTCCTGTTTTCCATTGTGCAAGGCAAAAACCCGACTCTTGACTTCTCCTTCTTCTATATTCCTTATGTCCCCTACAAGTCCTGTCCACTTTACTTCCTGAACAGCTCCCCAATCTGTTCTCTCACTTCATTTTCACCCCAACCCCATTCAAGTCTTCACCTTCTCCCACTTCCTAACTAGCCTCACCTCTTCCAATCTATTCTCTACACTGTAGCCATGCTGATCTTTTCAAAATGCTTATTTATGATTGCTTCACCCCTGGCTTAAACACCATTAGGGGCGCCCCATTGTTCTTAGAATAAAGACAAGCTTCTCTATCATGACCTATGCAACTTCTACCCATGTTCACCTTTACTCTCTCTGCTACCTGTTCCTCAGTTTCACTATGCTCTCACCTGCCTTAGGGCCTTAGCACACGCTATTCTGTTTACCTGGTAAGCCCTTCTCTTCTCTCAGAGGACAGCTCAGCAATCCCTGCCCAAGGGAAGCTGTCACTGAGCTCCCTAACTAAGGCAAATCCTCCTGTTATAACCTCTCAGAACCCCATACTTCAACTTTGTACTACACATGACAGGTGCATGTTTACATTTGTTTTTGCCTAATTATGTGCTTAATGTTTTTCTTCCCCTCAATGCTGAGAGCTCTGCAAGGCCAGAGACTGTATCTATTTTTGCTCACTACTGTCTCCCAACTTGTCTAGCAAGTGGTGCCTTCAAGGTAGGTTAGACAAGGAGAGGTAAGGAGAAATGGACTCATGGAGAGATAAAGGGAGTCTATTTCTCCTTATCTCCCCATGAGTGGAAAGATAAGGAGAAGTGAACGAATGCATGAATGAATGGATCTTAGGTTAGAAGCAAGACAGGAATTATAAAGGAAAAAATTATATGGAACTGTTTTTGAAAAAGTTGCTTAGAGGGACTGCATGCATAGAAAGAAAAAGACAGGATTTATCTTCTTTTCTTTCATTTCCTCTTCTATTCACTTTTCCCTCCACAGCCCCAAGTCTCTTCCTGGGGCCAGTTTTGGACTAGGGAGTGGGAGAAATAAGGGTAGGGTTAGAGGATCGTGGGGGCACTTGTTCTTGGCAGATGTGGGTCTGTAGAAGTGGGGGGAAAGGGAATGTAGTCCAAAACAGCAGGAAAGACAGAAGCCACTTGGCCACCCAGCTTTTTGCAGGTCCTTATCCTGTGCCTCTGCCTCTAATGTAGCCACTGTGCTGTAGCTCTAGGCTGGGGCATGGGCATCGTTTGGGAAGGTCAATATTTCCCAGTGACCCTTTTCTCTTTTTTCTTTTCCTTTTCTTATTCCTTCCACAGAGCTCCAGGATTTCAGTTGCCATGGTAGTACTTTTCCTTGTTATTTGTGTTCCTTTTAATTTTTCTTAAATAAATGTCTTTCTCACTGCTCAAACTAGAATTTTGATTGGAAGATTTGAGGTTTTTATACCATCTGAGGGACCATTATTTTTTCATTATTATCTTATTTCATGTATTTTCTGTAGGTGCATTTGAGGAACTTATGGTTGTTTATATCAAGGCAGCTGCTCCAACGCTAAAAACCTTGGGTAATTATAGTGGTTTTGTGAGGATTCTCTAATGACGTCCACTTCTTTTTCCCTATGGCACAAAGCTGTCTGTTGCTGAAGTCTCTTAGGATGGATGTCAGTGACCTTATTATGTATGGCATGCTGAGCTTTCCCTCCATGGCTCGGTGTTTGATGTCAGCAGCTTCTGGGCAACTTCGATCCATGAGCATAAATAATGGAAAAACGAAAGCCAAAAAATGGAGATCTGACCCCAGGAATACATACAGAGAAACAAGTTAGTATTATGATGCTAAACTTCAACATGCCCTTTGATTAAGCCTTCAGAGGATAATGTAAAATGGACCTCAAAACCACATTTCAAGTGAACCCCAGGAAGGTCTACATGCAGACTTCTAAGAAACTGTGTCTAGGCCTGTTTAACCGCTGTGTCTTCTTGCTGGAAGTAGAAAAACTTGAGATTTCATCCCATTTTCTGGATATCTTCTCCAATGGGAGAGAAAAGCAACTTTTGGGCATATGCTGGCCTCTGAAACTTGCTGAATGGTTTGCATTCCTTCCCCAGATAGTTGAATATTTTTCATTTTTCCTGCATTCATTCTTTCTATAAACATGCAGTGGGTGCCTACTATGTACCAGGCACAGAGGTGAGTTATAGGCAATCCTGAAGTCAACAAAAATTCCTTGCTATTAAAGGCTCTCAGACTAATGAGAGATATAGTGATATATGATAACAGAATTATATTAACCAGTTGTTCCCTACCAACCAGTTTCTCTTTTTTTAATTAGATTTTTAAAAAGCAAAACAACAACGCAGTTAAAAAACCAAATAAGACCACATAGTTTATAATAAAGCTTAAAAAGTAAGGCTTGTAACAAAATGACTTTCAATTTTTCAGCTATTTCTATACATGCTTATCCCCACAATGTTAAATAACAATGGCTATCTATTGATTTTTAAATCTTAGATGTTTATCTACTGAATTCCTACTAGGTAGATGATGATTTAATTCTCATAAGTACTACTACAAACTCTATACTTCTCTTCCCCCATTTTGTCGATAGAGTCTTACTAAAATTGTTAATATTAATTAACAATTATGATTAATATTCACTATTATTAAGCTCACTTAAATATTATTCATCACTAAACCACATAATGCATTATGATTGCTTCTTTTTTTCTCTGGAGTTAAAAAATGATTGGTTATTTATTTGCTTAGATTTCTATGTATTTATCACCAACTCAGCCTCCTGCAACCTGGGTTGGTAGATGCTGTCTCAGGACAATTCTTCACTTCAAATTCCCTTCAAATTCATTCTGGGAATTTCCTTAGTCTCTTTCCTATTTCCTAGATGCCATCCTTCCTTTGTCATAGTTTTCTCTCCTGTTTAGGAGGAGCACGTTTTCTAAGAGCTGCCTGAGGAAGTGCATGTGGGGTGTGAATTTTTTTGAGAGCCTGCATATTTAAAAATTTAAAAATTGACTAAGTATAGAATTCTAGATCGAGAATATTTTTACCTTGAAAATTTGAAGGCATTATTCCACTGTCTTCCAGATTGGAAAGCCTGATAATACTGATTGCATTTTGATTCCTGACTCTTTGTACCCTCTTTTCTTCTGGAGAAGCCTTTAGGAGCTCTTTATTCCTAGTGTCCTAAAACTTTTCAGGATGGACCTGGGTGAGGTCAGGTTTTATCCACTGTGCTGGCATTTGGGAGACAGTTTGAATCAGAAAACTCAGTTCCTTTGGCTCTGCAATTTTTTTCTAATATCAGTTTAAAGTTAACTTTATTCAGTTATAATTTATATACAACAAAATGTATCCATTAAATGACTAAACCATATACATCCATAGAACAGCCACCATAACCAAGACAGAAGGTTTTCATCATCCCAAAAGATTCATTCATGGCCCTTTCCAGTCAGCCTCCCATCTAGCCGTCATTGATCTGCCGTTACTATATACGTTTCATTTTCAAGAGTTTCATATAAATGGAATCATACAGTATGTACTCCTTTTTGTCTGGCTTATTTTGCTCAGTATAATGATTTGTTAAATTTGTTCATGCTGCTATGTGCATCAGTAGTTCATTGCTTCTTATTGCTGAGTGATAGTCCATTGAATAAATACAGTTTATCCATTTCCCATTTGAGGGAAATTTGGTTGTTTCAAAAATTACAAATAAAGTTAACTATAAAGATTTGCATACAGTATATGTGATTGCTGAATCATACGGTAATTTCGCCTTGTACTTTTCCCAGTCTCTGGCTTGTCTTTTTCATTTTCTTAATGGTATTTGAAACACAAAAGTTTTTAATTTTGTTGAAATTTAATTCATCTTTTTTTCCCCTATGCTTTTGGTGTTATATCTAAGAAGGAATTATCTAATTCAAGGTCATAAAGATTTATCCCTATGTTTTCCCCTAAAAGTTTTATACCTTGGACTTTTTACATTTAAGTCTCTGATCCATTTTGAATTGATTTTTTATGTCAAATATATTTTTAATTATTATTTCTTTTTTAGACTTTCTCATTGTATTTTTTTCATTACCATTTATCCCCCTTATACCCTCCCACCCCACAATCATGTTGTCCATATCCATGAGTCCTTTTTCCTTTTTGCTCTATCCCTCTACCCCCAACTCCCCAGCATAGCTGTTGTCTTGCTCTCTATGAGTCTGTCTCTATTTTGCTTGTTAGAGTAGTATTCCATTGTGTAAATGTCCCATAAAACAACTATGAATTGATTTTTGTTTATGCTATTAAAAAAGTATCCAACTTGATTCTTTTTCATGTAGCTATTCAAATATCTCAGCACCATTTATTGGAAAAGTTATTTTTCCTCGTTGGCTTGTTTTTGGCACCCTTGTCAAAAATCAATTGATTAAAGTGAGGGTTTATTTCTGGATTCCCAGTCTCATTCCACTGATCTATTTTTCTATACTTATTATAGTGCCAGTGTCTTGGTTACTGTAGATTTGTAATAAGTTTTGAAATAGGAAAGTGTGAGTGCTCTAACTTTGTTCTTTTTTAAGAATATTTTGAGTACCTGGAGTACCTCTAGGCCACTATTCCTTCAAAGATATTTTCTGCCCCTGTCTTAGTCAGTTTGGGCTGCCATAATAGAATACCACAGACTGTGTGGCTTTAAAAAGAAACATTTATTTCTTACAGTTCTGAAGGCTGGGAAGTCCAAGATCGAAGTGCTGGGAGATATTGTGGTCTGGTGGGAGCAGTCTCCCTGACTTTCGGATACCTGTCTTCTTATTGTATGCTCACATGGCCAACAGAGAGCTAGAGCTCTCTTCTCTTTCTCTTATAAGGATCCTCATGATGTAATTATCTCCTAAATGTCCCACCTCCAAATATCATTATATTGGGGATTAGGCTTCAACCTATGAATTTTGGAGGTACACAGACATTCAGTCCCTAGCTTTGTCCCTATTACCCCTAGGGCTTTGTTATATATGTGTCTTAATGCTTGTAATATTCCACAAGCCATTGAGGCTCTGCTCATTTTTCTAGTGTTTTTTTCTTTCTGCACCTCAGTTTTGATAATTTTAATGCTATGTCTTTGAATTCTCTGATCTTTTCTTCTCCAATGTCTAATCTTTTTAATCCCATCCAACTAACTTTAATTTTAGATATACTTTTCAGCTCCAGAAGTTACCTTTTCTCTATCTTCCACTTCTGTTTGTGTTCATGCTTTCTTTAAATTCTAGAGCACATTTATAATAGTTTTTTTAAGTCCTGTCTTCTAATTCCATCTTCTATGTCGTGTTATTTCTAGATGTTTTTTCTTGACTGATTTTTCTCCAGTTATGATTTACATTTTCATGGCTCTTGTTTGCTATTTCCCTCCCTGGACTGTGCTCTGGAAAGTGCCTTCAGGCAGGAAGCTGGGATAATTAGAGAGCTCACCTTGTTTGCTTTCTTTCTCCTAGGGATCACAGTCCTGTATAATGTCTGAAAAAGTTGTTTCACATACTTTGTCTAACTTACTGTTTTTTGAGGGGGGTGATGATTCTCGTCTTGGTTAATACATCATGGCCCATTATATTATTTTAAACATAATTTTACTTCCCTAGTTCCTCATTCTTGTACTCTTATTAGTTATATATTGGATATCCTGAATTAATAGTCTGTTTCTTTTTTACTTGCTTATTTTGTATTCTTTCTCTTTTTTGTTCTTTCTGGAGTGCTTACTCCATTTTACCATTTTAGCCTTATATTGAATATTTAACTTTATTCTATTTTAAATTTCTTAAGTCCTTGCATTCATTTAATATTCTTTTTTTAAAAAAAGAGAATTGTTTTTACTTAAAAGTTATAGAATCCTTTTTTATTGCTCTTAATAAATTAATTATAGTGAAATTTGTTAAAGTTTTTGTTTTTCACTGTTTCTATATTATCCGTTTCTTCAGAATTCTTTGTTTTTGTTTGTTTCTTTCTTTGATTTTAGAAGCTCTCAGATGTTTAGTGATCTGAGATAACTGTTCTTTCATGAAAGTAAATAAGACCTGTGTGTGAAGGACAGGCTTACTAACTGGTTCATCTCAGTATAGGGCAATGGGAATGCTGCTGGTATTTTCCCTGTGGAATGCTTAAATGTCTGAATTGGGAGATGTTTTCTCTTGGGCTGGTCAATTTACCTAGAGAGGATTTCTTTAATCTCTTGCCCAAGGTTTTTAAGCCACACAGGAAGAGTTTTGAGAGTAAAGTCTGGTTTGTGTGCGTAAGAGGAGGAAAACATAAGCCCTCTAACATTTTAGTATTGTCTTTCACTAAATGCCCATTTTCAGCATTGCCCTCTGCTGTGATTTTTGAGCTCCTGGTTCAACTTCACGAATTAAACTTATCCCCTGTAACTTTGTTTTTAAGGTATTATATCCACATAGTCTTTTAATTTTCCCTTCTCTATATACTGATATTTCAAGTGTGGGGAAATATGCCATGAAATATTGTTATGGTTTCTCAAACCATAACAAGAAAGTTTCTCATATGTTCGTGTGGCTTTAGGTAGAAGAAAAACAATGCAAATCCTTGCCAAGGCATACTCTGTTCTGAAACATGCCTAGGATGTGATACTTGACCAGACAAAGTCTGATTGTTGTTAAGTCCAATGTATTTGTTAACCTCTTGTTTGCCCTCATGTCTACCACTCAACAGCATTCAGTGCAAGTGGCCTTTCCCTTTTTCTTGAACTTCCTTTTTCTCTTCTCTTACATCACTGACTCCTGGTGCCTCCTGGTACCTCCTCATCTAAATGGTCTCTGAATACTGGAGTTTTTCTGTGCTTGATCTTGACCTCGTTTTATCTCTACTTTCTTTTACCCAAGTGCATGGTTCTAAATATCATATAAATGCTGTTGACTCCCAAAGTTTCCAATCTACTTCTCCTTTGAAGTCCGTATGCCTCGTTGGCATATCCATGTCAATGTCCTATAGATATCTCAATAGCATGAATTATTTTATTCCTTCACTGTATTCCCCAGCTTGTAAGGCTACTACTGCCCTATCCCCAGTTCCTCACACAAAAGCTAGGAGTCATCCTTGATTCTTCTCTTTTGATTATTCCAACACATCCTACTCATAAGCAAGTTTTGTGGGTTTAACCTAAAAGTCTACCTGCAATCCATTCACTCCTTTTCATCCCCAAGCAGTCATGTCCTTATACTACTCCTAAAAGGATCTTTTTGATCTGGCTCCTACACCTTCTTTTCTAATCTCATGTTGTACTGTCGACTTTATTTATTCAACCATTACTCATTGAGCACCTACAACATTTCAGAAACTGAGCAAGGCCCTGGGGTTGCTATCACAGTAAACTGGCCTCTTTTTTGTTCCTTGGACTCTTTAAGCTTTACTCATCTTTTGTTCCCTATGCCTGGCATGTTTTTTCCCTAGCTTTCTGCATAGATTTCTTCTTTTTCATCCTTTAGATCTCAGCATAAATATCATTTGCCCAGAGGCCTTTCTTGGTAACCTGATTGTTCCATTACATCATCCTACTTAATTCCTTCATAGCATGTCCCACAATCTTCACAGCTTATTTTTTCCTGACCTTTCCCTCCCCTGTCTCACTGTAATGTAAACTCCTTGAGAATAGAGAATTTGTCATTTTTGTCATTGTATCCCCAGTGCCTAGGACATGTTTCTCCAAGGGTCTAGAATAGTGCCCAGCACACATGATACAATAATATATTATAATAAAAATATAAGAAATATTTTTGAATAGATCAAGTTGATGGGAGGTTCAGGATAAGGTACACAAGGGAGCTCAGATAGAGTTAAGTCTTAATAATAAAGATTTGCTCACTTAGACATCGATTGTTAAGACTCAATAATCAGCAGTAATGAAGGTATTTATTTTGGTTATCCGTTAATCCTGATTATGCATTATTAACATGGCCTAAGAATAATCATTGTAGGCAAATAGCTTGGTTTTAATGTCTCTCAGGAAATCTTCCTTTGGGATTATTTAGAGACTAGTATTGTTATCCTGTTATCAGGCTCTCCTTTTCTGTTCAGAGTTAAAAGCATAATAGAATAAGACTTTAAAAGTAATGACAATAACTGAAGTGAATCTTGGTAATTAGGATAGTTAACAACTAACCACATTTTTCAAGATATACTCACTTACCACTTTTTACTGAACATTTATTTGCCAAGCATTGTGCTTAGAACCTGGGCTTACAAAAACATTTAGGGAAAATACTTATCCTACACTTAAAACCGATGACAACTTGGGATATTGGAACTCTCCACCATTCTCTCCCCAGGAAAGGTGAGCTTCTGTGCTTGGCCATTCGGTTCCCATTTCCAGTGGGGTGAATGTGGAACATTGTGCACAGCTTAGGTCTTCTCTACTTAATCAGTGACCTAAACTCTAGGCTCTGGCACCTTGAGTAGGATGACACGTATAATATATCCATCACAAAGTCACATTACTGATGAAAATACTGTAAAATCATAGGAAAACTAAATAATTCTGGGGAATACAAAATGCCCAACTTAAAAATTTTAGAAGAGCTCTCTAAAATTTAAAATACTTTTCATTGTAGAATTTATTCCATAAACTCTTGGAATGCTTCACGTTGTAAGTTGAAACAATTGAGTTATGCTTTCTTATTGGCCCTTTTATTTTAAACATCTACTGTGATTGTTCAATGGCATTTTGGATATTTTGAGGAATTCCTTTATACCATAAGGTATTAATGCTTATTTTGATAGTTATCTACTCCTTACAGTTGTTACAGGATGCACCAGGTAATAGGTTTGAATTTTAGGGTCAGTGGAAAACTGCCTGGAAGTAATTTGGAAAACAAGAGTGCTGTGCATGGAAGGAATAGAAGCCCATTCTTTCTCCTATGGCTCCATGTGAATTATACCACAGCCTACCTCATTACCAAGCCAGAACCTGTAAAGTTATGGCAATGGCTCAGTTCACAGATGACTATTTCCAGGCAGCCTTCCTTAGCTCCAGGCTGAGTTAGTGCTACCAGAGTACTTATGAAAGTAGAATTACATTATAGTCTCATTACTTGTTGCCAATGGGTTTTTTGAGCCCTGGGATTGTATCCTTCCTTCCTGTGTTCCACTCAGAGCAGTACAGTGCCTGACAAATCTGTAGGTGACCAATATGTATTTGAATGGATGAATAATTGAATGAATATGGCATGATATAACATGACATGAATATAGTTAGTGCAAATTGAAATAAGTTCAATATCCAGGTGCTTCCCCAAGAAGGAGTAGCCAGGACAGAGTTCAGGTCTAGTTGCAGTTACTAGAAACTCATTTATTGGGAGATCAGAAGTAAGGGACAAGAAATCTGGTCTTTAGAGGAAAATATTTGAACAAACATTTTATTTTGAGGAAAATAAAAATCATGACTTCCTTCTCAGGGAAACATTTTTTTTCTATTGGTGAAGGATGGAGGCATTGGATATAGAAGTAAAACTAGGTAAGGGGGCAGAATTATGCAAATGAATACATTAAGAAGTAGAGATTCTTAAGCTAGTTTTAGAACAAATCTAGACATTTTTAAAGTAATATATTTTATAGTTATTTCGATAATAATTTCATGTAAATATTTTAAAATTAATTTTTCTTTACAGTACCTTCACATGCAGAAGCTGGTTGTCAACTGCAATGAGCTGATTAAGATTCTCCAGTATTTCTAAGTCTCTTATGTCATCAATATTATTATTGCTGATATTCAATATAGAGAGGGATTTCTGTAAGAAAATAATTAAATTAGCATTAGTAACTAGCTTATTTAAGCACTATAAATAGGAACTAGAAATCCTAATCCATGAAAATCTTAAGATTTATCAGTTCAGGCTGTTTTGCTCTTTAGGCAAGAGAATAAAAACCCATGGAGATTTTGTTTCTATGTCATACTTTTTTTCAGATGGAATGTTTAGAACTATAGTAATTGTAGTATAACTTGGTATTTTTCATAAGTTTGATCAAGATATAAGAAAGAAAAATTTGTAGAAAAAAAAGCTAAGAATCAAGAAGCAAAGAAAGAAAAAAGATGACCCAATTAGCAAATGATAACAATGCAGAAAATATATTTCAGTTTAAGCAAATTATCATTTTGTGTTAAAGGTCACTAAAATTTGTACTTACATAGGAAGAAATAATTTTTGTCTTTGTTTTACTAAATAGAAAACATTGACCAAGAATTAAAGAATATCTAGTTTTCATTTTTATCTTTACCTCTCTGTATAGTTTTCTCTTGACATTCCACATGTTCAGAAGAATTTAGAATAACAATTAGCTAATAAGAATTTCAACTGTTAATGAGGACATAAATATACAATAGAGCACACTAAATCAAAGCCATCTTAAAATCTAAGGCCCAGGAATCCCTACCAAGAGGGAGTCTACCCACCCAGGCATCCATACATAGCTAACGTAGAGATGATACTTGGCTGGCACTTTTTAAGACTTGAAAACAACTTTAAAAATTATGCCTCATATTTAGAATTTCAGAATCTGCTTGAAACTATGCAAAACTTGAGTAAGCAAAAATATTTTCAGTGGTGTTTTATGGATATAAAACTAGCCATTCTTACAGTGGGGTCAATCTACTTGGATCAGTTGAGGTTGAGCTGAAACACCATTCATTTTATAGGGAGGATAGAAGGGGTAGGATAGAAACTACCCTATTTTTCACAACAGCATGGATGAAACTGGAGAACATTATGCTAAATGAAATAAACTAGGCGGTGAAAGACAAATACCATATGATCTCACCTATAAGTGGAACCTAATCAACAAAACAAACAAATCGATGAGCAAAATAGAACCAGAGACATGGAAATAAAAAACAACTGACAGTGAACACAGGGGAGGGGAGAGAGGGATAATGGGGGAAGAAAGGGGAGGGGCAAACTAAGGAACTGAGTGGAGGACTCAGGAGCACAGACAATGGGTTGGGGATTGACTGTGGGGCAGGGCGGGCAGGGGAGAGCAGTGGAGCAAAAAGGTGGGACAACTGTAATGAAACAACAAAAATAAAAAATGAAACAAAAGAAGCTACCATATTTTGCCATGCATACTTTTTTGCCCAAATTTTAAAGGGAAAAATAAGGATGTGCATTCTACATGGGAAGTACCTGAAACGCCTTATATCTGTTCTTGTGTTTTGTAATTATTTGTTACATAAAATTTCTTGTACCATCATATGTTAAAAAATAAATGCTGAAAATTCCTTTATAATACAAAAACCAAATATCTAATATAAATCAATACAAAACTGAATTAAAAAATTAAAACAAAAGATGTTTTTCCTGAAAGCTTGGGCCAAAAACATGGGTGTGTAGTGTGCAAAATATGGTAAGTCACTTCTTTCTTTTCCAGTTTAAAGCACTATCTCTTAATTGTTATATGTTTGGTTCAGAAACCTTATTCTGCCCTCCATTTCTGGGCCCTCTAAAATAAAACCAACAAAATCTGTAATACAATAACCATGCTCTATTTGTGGCCCTTGCCCAGGATGAAGGTAGCTTATCTCTAACAAATCCTGCTTTGATGGGTAGCAAAAGCCTCCATGGCACCCTCTGGCTTCTCGACCAGCTGTGACACCTCCCTGTGATATCAGGTGACAGACAGCTGGAGCATCAAACCCAGGGCTGTCATATTATCTGATTCTGATGAGTCAGAGCCATATATGGCACAACCTACAATCAAATCAGAATTCAGCAAAAAAACGACTTATTGTAATGATCTCTAGGTTGTTTAGAATTTGCCTGAAGTGCACTCCTGTTTCCTTGGCTTTTTGTGTAATAACGGTCACTAATGTCCAAATTATGAGTAAACTAACATCCGTTAGAGGTTCATACTTTATATAACCTTTTTAACATCCTTCTTTTGATCCTTCCAATAGCCCTAGAAGCAGGTGTTATCTCCTTTTCATAGCTGTTGAATCTCTGAGGAATTACGTGGGAAAAAAGTTATTAGCCCTCAAATAAACTCTCAGTTGGCCTATAATTATTCAGAGTATGTACAATGTCCAAGTAACCCTTCACCACCTCCTTGTTCCATGATAACTGTTAATCTCTACATGCTTTGTTAGAATACTCAAATATGGCCTTACTGCCAGGGAATGAAGAGTTCTTGGATCAAACAGAAGCTTTTCTCCAAGGGGAAGCTTCTGACTCTCAGCATGGAGCTCTCTTAGTCCTTCTAATCCTTCTAAACCTTCTATGACAGCAATGGAATTGCCTCCCAGATACCTGCAAAATATGAGACATAATTTTAAATAGACATTCTGTATACATCATGGTCTGTAAACCTGATAAAAACTTAATAACAAAGTCTTTGAGCTATGTGAAAATTATACATACAGAATGTTCTCTGTGTATTGAATCAATGAACAATTTATCTATATGATTCTTATAATTTAGTCTAGGAAGTAAGTTTATTTTTTCTTAAGTGAGAGGCTTGGAGTAGTCCTTATTAAATTATCTGCCAATACTTCTCATAGGTAGGGCGCAGAAGAATCACCAAGGTTGTAGGTTCAGAAATGAAGATTTCTGAGCCTATTCCCCAGAAATTCAGATTTGGCTATCTAAGCAACCCAGCATTTCCCACTCTGCTCTCATCTCCCCATTTTAAGGCCTCTGGCCCACATTTTGAGAAGCACTGACAATTTTTTTAATCTGGGGAAATAGGATCCACCAGTCTTCAGTATTTAACTACAATCATTAAAGGCACAATAAATGCCTTTTTACAATAAAATCTACATCAACATTACCAATTCTATGACCTTGCCCTTTTGAGGTACGTGATTCTGAAAGGCACAGAACTCATTTGAGTTCCATGGAAACTTTTTTCACCATTTGAGCCTCCATAAGAAGTTTTTGGGTATTCCTATAAGCCCTTAAGACAACTCAACTTCCAGCAAAAGGAAAGTATACCAGGCTTAATAAAACAAAAATTGTCTGGTATTACATAGGAAACAACTTATATTGTACTAATAATACTAAAAGAGAATAAACATTGTGGCCCATTCCACAAAACTACAGATAAGGGAAATACCTGCATGCAAAAACATTACTGTAATGATGACAAACAATTACATTACTTAAAAGAAGCACTTACAGTTTTTCTAGTTTCTTTAATGACCCGAGGTTCTCTATACATGAAATACAATTGTTTTGTAGGTACAGGTGAGTCAAATTTGTGGCAAAATTCAAGTTAGTTATTTGACTAATACGATTATCATACAAATATAAAACACTAAGATTTTTGCAAAGAGAGAGGTCTTCCTAAAAGGAAAACAAAAACATGTCATACTTAATTTCTTCTGAAAACTTTTGCTTTTAAGAAAGTTTATCACTTATTCTGTAATTTCCATTGAAATTAATATAAAAGAACAGTATTGCTTTATTTTAACACAGTCAAAACAAGACTAGAAAAATTACAAAATTAGTTCTAGGTTTTAACATTCTGTAACTTTATCAATAAAATTGTATTCATTAAGAAAGATTTCCCCCATGCAAGCAGTTTTTCTTGAAAGCAATTAGGCTTCTTTGGAAGATGAAAGATTTAACAAATTATTGCTCCAATATTACAAATCAGGTCTTCTTAGTCTTTCTGTAGGGTTAGAAGTAAACTGTTGTGATTTATAATAGTGAAAATTGTAAGTCGTCTAGATATTCAAGAATAATGAATTAATAAAGAAACTATGATAGTGGTATTAAAGAGAATACCATATAACCATTAAATATCCTTTAGTTTCTTTAGTAATATCTTATAGATTTTATAATAAAATGAAAATAGTACAATGACTCACTATTGTAAAGTTATGCGAATATATGCCTAGAAAAAAGATTAGAAGGACATTATCTAAATGTTAATAGTGGTTTTCTCTGCGTGGTAGAATTAGAAATCAGTTTCTTTTTTATATGCATTTTATACAAATGAACACCAATTACTTTTAAGATATGAAAAATAATTAAAGGTACTTTAAAAGGCTGTCATTTCTTATACGTTAGTAAGTAGGCAAGAGATAAGAGTGAAGTTTTGCTCAAAACTATCTCAGCTTTCGCTAAGTAAGATCTTTTAAAATACAACCACATCTTGGGAATTTAAGTTCACAAGTTATTCGTATCTTAGTGTAAATTACTTTATACCAGTTTGCTTTCTTCCTAACAAAGGTCATCCACACTGAAGGAGCATTGATAGTGAAGAGCCAAAGAAATTTAAAGGGAGGGAAGTTCTGGGGAAAGCAGCCAGCGCCTCAGGCAACAAGAGAGAAACCTGAGGATTGGGAAACTGGATTCATGGGAGAAGGATCACCAGGAAACTGTAAAGGGATATAGACTGGGAACTGGGTAGGCTTTCTAAAAAAAAATACTTCAGTTGTCTTAAGCAACAATTTTGCCTGGGGCTCCGGTGTTTTTTATTCATTCATTCATTCAATAAATATTTATTAAGCACTTAATAAGAGTCAGGCACAGTGTTGAATGGGGAATTCAGAGAGATGTGAACAAAATAGACATGACCTCTTTCCTCATGTAGCTTATATATTTCCAAGAAATTCCCTCTCATCTATAGTCTTCAGCATTTTATTATAGACAATGGATACCAATACAAGTGGCCTAAAATGGGCTATTTCTGCCCTTAAAGTTTCCCAAGTCAAAGCCAAGAATTGGCTTAACATACAGAAAATGTAGTTTCAGAGTATATCCAAGTAAAGAACCTTATCTGATAACTGAGAGAGTATAACCTACACTTATACAAACATTAAATTTTCATTTATGATGCTCCATGGTCGAGTAGACTAGTTGAAGTTCATAGTGATCAAATTGAGACATTAATTGAGAACAATCAATGTTCTACCACGTGGGAGATAGGTGACATACTCAAAATGTCCAAATTGGTAGTTATTGGTAAAAATTAAAAAATGTATCTTTTATATTACGAAAAAGTAAATGGACTTTTTGGCCAACCCAATAGTTTGCTACACTGTAGAGTATTTTAGGGGAATATATATTTAATATATATTTAACAATCACAATAGTATATTTTATAGAAAAATTTTAGTAAGTTTAACATCACAAGCAGGAAATTAAATGATAACACAATATAAAGCTGACTAATGAAAGTATAGTTAATAAGTATGATCAAAATATAGTTAATAAGGTATGCCCTGACACCAGTTTCTAAACTTTACATTGCTAATGATATAAAAACAGAAAATAATTTCAGAGTTCTTACAATTCCATCTATATTTCTGTCTGAAAAATTTATGTGTGTTATTTTCTTCAGGTATTGTAAAGTGGTTTCTTCTTTTCTGGGTTTAAGGTTGCTGTTTTTGGCAACTAGATCCAAGGTCAGTCGAACCATGATTTAGCTATAAATCAAACTCTCAGCAATAGCTGTGTTCTGATGCCATGTCGAGAAGCAGGTTTAGGTATTGTTTTATGCCCAACTTTCTAAAAAGAAAAAAAAGAATAGTCTGTACATAGCAATTTAGGACAAATCATTTTGACTTTTTAGGTTTCTTATATAAAACTATTTGATTAACTAATTTATGGGTATTTTAGGGGCACTTGGGTATTTTTCTAAGGTTATAGGCCTAATTCTTTTTATTAAAAAATTTGAAATACCAAAATTAATTAAAACACAAGGCTCATTTACTTTTAAATCTTTTCCTTGCTCTGTTGAATTTTTATTGTAGGCATCTCTTGGAGTAGAAAAAGATCTCAAGGAATATCATTTATCCGTAGCTGGGTAGCTCAGTTGGTTAGAGCGTCATTATAATATGCCAAGGCTGTGGGTTTGATTCCTGGTCAGGGCACATACAAGAATCACCCAATGAAGACATAAGTAAGTGAGACAACAAAACCATGTTTCTGTCTCTCTAAAATCAAAAAAATTAAAAAGCAATATTATCTAGTGTTCTCATGTGAAGAAACTAAGGCCCAATATAGTGGCATGTAAGGATGAGATTAGGTCTCCTGGCTCTTTTTTCCATAGTATCTGTGATGATCATATTCACTAATCCCCCACATCAGAAAAATGGTGTGAAACCCTTAAATACATAGGCTGATGGCACAATATACTTGAAAATTGGGCTGGCCTTCAATTACGGTATGTTACTACAACCATAATTCATAAAGAGGTAACATAATGCAGTATTTCTCAATCTAGACTGCCTAGTTTCAAGTTTTTCCTTCACTGCTCACTAGTTAGGCAATCTTGGGCATGTTACCTCAATTTCTTATAAAATTAGGACAACATCTGAGGGATAGTGTGAAGATTACATGAGATAATAATGAATAGCGTGTTCTACCCAGTGCCTGGTACATAGATCAATAAATGCGTGCTATCTTCATTACTATTCTACTATTTTGTTCACAGATAAGGCAAACACTGTTCACTTCACCATTTTGTCTGTAATATATTAGGGCTGTTAAATAAAGGAAACATGCTATTAATCAAATATTGCTGTATATAAGACATGCATATGTAGTCTATAGTTTGCGATAACCCATTTTTTGCAATCATCTAGGAAGTTTAGCTATTTAAGTGATGCATATCCCAGTTTTCCTAATTGTGCTTTATATTCTCTTGTCAAAAATATAAGCAAAAATACACTTTAAAATTGAACATTATTATTCCAATGCGTCCGGGATTTCGGCAACCAAACACCTCAGTTTGTGTGGTATTCTGGGCATGAAAGATTATTGTTTACAGATGAAATTTCAAATACAAAATAACATTCTGAACAAAGTTTCTAATTAAGTAAAGATAACTGTTTTTATTCTTTCTTAAAAAATATATCATCATAAAAGTATAAAGAATAATACCACACCCATGGACCCACAGGTCAGTTAAAATACAAAACATTAGGACTTGGTGGGTATGGCTCAGTGGATTGAGCACTGGCCTGCAAACCAAAAGGTCACTGGTTCAATTCCTGAGGGGGTAGGGCGTGCAGGAGGCAACTAATCAATTATCTCTTGCACAAAGATGTTTCTCTCCCTCTCTTTCTTTCTCCCTTCCCCTCTCTGTAAAAAAAATAAATAAAATCTTTACAATATAAAACACAACAAATTCATTTGGAACTCATCTATACCTTTCTCCTTCTCCATACTTTTTAATTTAGAGTTTATCATAAATTTAGACATCCTTCTTTATGTCTTTATACTTTTACTATATATATATATGTGAATACCTAAACAATATACAGTATTGTTTTTCATATGTCATAAATGGCATTATTCTGATTCCAGTTTTCTTCTTTGCTTAATTTTTTCTGACACTCAAGAGTTGATGTGTGTAGCTCTAGAATAATTGCACTGCTGTGTAATATTCCACCATGAGAAATTTATTCTGATGATAGATCTTTGGGCATTTTGATTTTTTTGCTTTTACAATGTTGCTCTTATGGTTCTTGTATATGTATATGTTATCTTAGCACACTGGAAAGAGCTTTTGTAGGGTTTTGAACTAGTGATGGCCACGTCAGGGTTGCACATATTAAAAATATGGTTTCTTTGACCATTATTTAAAAATTTTAGAACTTTTTCTGGAAATTTCAAATATCTTTTTTACACTGAAAACTGCAGTGAAATGCACATCTTCAAGAGGTTATGCACTCCAGTTTCTCCCTTATAGCTGAGGCAAAAGACTGCTGTACAAATGGCTATGCAGGAGCTACCCCTTACTATGAAATATGTGATGCCCTCTGGGGACAACTTTGACCAGTACCAGACCAAAGCCATGAATGATTTATTCTCCCTTCCTTCCCCCATGGACTTTTAGGAGTCGCAGTGATTTCAGAAGGTCCCTCTGAAGACATGTGGTGGTCTTCTCGGTTACATACTCTTATATTTGTCCTCTCTCCATCTCCCTCATTCTTTTTTCCTCCTCTCTCCTGCTTCCCTGAGATAACAACCCCCAAAAGGTGATTTCACAGTGTCTGTGCTTCAGGCTCTACTCCAGCCGAGGATAAAACAGACATTTTGGATCATCTGAATCTTCATGAATGACCATGCTATAAATAGCTTTTGTCTGTAGGTTCCATTGCTCTAATTAGTGTTTGTATAGAAATAAATTTAATTCTCTCAGATTATTAGAAAAGGAAAAAGGCAAATTATTTATTTATTAAACCAAGGGAAGGAAATGGACCTCCTCAGCAAACTATAAGAAAACTTTCCAGGGGCTTGAATGTGGAAAGGGAGAGAATTGAATCAACCCATAATACACAATAATAGAGACTGTTAAATAAAAAAAACTGACGTTGTAGCAGTCAGATCCAAAAAGAGAATTTAGTTTCACCAAAACACCATCATTTATCTTGTGAATATAATACTTTAAACTTCACTGATATTGTAGTTTGTTTTAGAGAAATTATAAGCTTCAGGAATTTAAACTGAACTTAGTTTGGATTTGGATACATTTCAGAACATTATAATAAAAATAATTATGTCAACACTTGTGGGGTGTGCCTAGTTTTCTTTTATTTTCTAAAGTGTGAGAAACTGCTTTTTCATATTTTTCCTACTAGATATCTGTTATCTCTGGGCTCCAAATGCTAGGATCTCTCTCCAGATCGTCAGTGGGGGACGGCTTGGAGATGCTTTACAGGAGCTCAGGAATCCATGTTGGGGGACCCCTTGGCTTTCATCATCCTGGGGCTCTGACTAGCTAGCTGCAGTGGAGACTTCATATTCAGTTTGTATATTTCTTTTAGCTGGGCTCATGCTCAGTGGCTGCAGATGCTGTGAATCGCTGATGCTCTCAGACTTCCCCTTTTTTTCCTCCCTCCCTCCCTCCCTCCCTCCCTCTCTCTCCCTCTCTCTCCCTCCCTCTCCCTTCCTCCCCTTTCCTTCCTGTCTTAATTTATTGGTTTTAGAAAGACAGGGTGAAGGGTTGGGGGAGGGAGAGAGAGAATTGTTATTCTACTTATTTATGCATCCATTGGTTGCTTGTCGCATGTGCCCTGACCAGAGGTCCAGCCGCGCGACCTTGGCGTTTGGAGACACCGCTCTAACCAACTGCAGTACGGGTCAGGGCAGACTTCCCCCTTTTCAGACTAGACCTGCACCCACAGATTCAGCTCCGCGGCCAACCCCTCCACCCGTGTCTCCCTCCTCTACAGCTGTTTCCCAATCTTGCCTGATTATAGCCATCTGTTTAAAATACAGGCTTCTAGACTGTATTTTTCGAGAAATTCCCTTTCAGAAATTCCCTTCCTGAAAAGGGAAATTTCCTTCCCTTTTTTCGAGAAATTCTAGATGTCTAGAGATAAGGCTCAGGGATCTGCATTTCAACAAGTGCCCCAGGAAAGTCTTACTGGCAGGACGCAAGTTTGAGAAGCCTGGCTGTAGGGTTTCCTTGGTCCCCACGCTTCTTCCCTGAACGTACCTCACCGGTCGCGGGATGAGCGGGGTTAAGTAACTCAGGTTTGGTAAATTTTGCCAGTGTCAAGTTCCCCGCAGCCACCTGTGGTTGCCAGGCGACCAAACGCTCCAGGACAGTCCGCGGCTCACGGTGAAATCTCGCGAGGTCTGTGGAAGCACCCTCCCCTGTGGCCTTGTGGGGGGTCCTCTCTCTGTGACGTGGAGGCTGGAGGGTGGCCCGTGGGCCTGAGTGAAGGCAGTTAGCCTGACGAGGCCGGCAGGCGTCGGGTCACGTGGCGTGTTTAGTGGACCAACCTGCCCGCCAGGACAATTTTTGGCAGGCTATCATTACCCCCTACTGGATTTTCCTTGCCATCAGTTCGAACGTTTCAGTGCCTCCAAACTGACCACCTTTTCCCAGTAACATACCAGGAAACAAACTGTCTAAATCCAAATTCAGCCCATACTTCACCCTTTCCTCAGATAAAGTCCAAATTCCTTAAGGTGACATTCCAGTGTCACCAGCCTCATTGCTTGCCTCCTGTCCCCCTATACCTTAGCATTCCAAGCTGGCACTTGGCCTAATATGCCCTGTCCTAATAATCTTCATCCTCTTCTCTCCACTCGCCAAGGTAGCGATAGGACACAATTTGTTTTCTCCTTAATTCTTTTTCCCCCTTTTAAGATCGAAGGTCTGGGACCCGGACAGGTAGTTCAGTTGGTTAGAGCATTGTCTCCATAGCCAAGGTTGTGGTCGGATGCCCCTGGAATGAAAGCATCAATAAGTGGAAAAACAACTCGATGTTTCTCTCTTGCTCTCCTTCCCTCTCTCTCTATAAAATTAAAAAAATAAAAAAATTGAAGGACTCAGCTTGGAATGAGCACATCCTTTCTGGAGCCTGTCTAGATACTGGGTCTTGATAAGTAATGCTGCTTTCTGCACCCCGCCCTCCCAAATAATAGGATATATTAAATTTTTTAGCTCAGCACTTAACCACACTATTATGTGTTTGATACTTACCCATATCCTTAATAAAATGGTAAATTCTGTAAGGGCAAGGATTATGACGTTTACCTTGATATTCCCAGGACCTGGGAAAGTGCTCTTTGTAGATTAGCAGTCACTTCATAAGGGTTTGTTAAAATATTAATTTACAAACGAAGGAAAAGGGCAATAGAACAAGGAACTGCCATTTACCATGGGAAGACTGGGTCTCATTAGGAGTATGGTAAAGTGAACGAGCTGAATGGAAAGGACAGCGAAGGCTGGAAACCAGTGGGTGACATGGGGTGATCTCAGGGAGCGAAGGCACTCTGGAAAAGTTGTCATTGCTGTTCCTTGAGAATAGAAGGGTGAGGATAGAAGATTGTTAAAATTACAAAGCTGCTTAGAGCCCATGCGGGAAGTCCAACTTGCCATTTTACAGGTAAGGAAACTCCCAGGCCTAGAGATAGGAAAGAAATATGCTGAAGGTCATGTTTGAGGTGGCAGCGAGGGAATTTATCCTTGGGCTCTTGATTTCAAGCTCCAGTCCTTTTTCCTTATAGCTCACTGACTGTTACAGTTAGAGTCGCCTGGAAAGAGGGACAGAGGGATGGGAACCTATGGACCCCAGCCCCATTCACAACATTGTTGCTAAAGTCCAGTTGTATGCAATTTTGGCCTGGTTTAGGGTGAAGGCAAAGAAAGTGGGAAGGAATGAACATTTTTAGGAGGCATCTTGAAGCAAGATTAATAGAGAGTGATTGGATAGGATAAAGGGAGGGGGAGGTTGAGGATAATTCCCAGGTGTTAGTTAGGATAAAGAAACAATACTGGAGAAAGAGGAGAGGTGGCAAGTATCAATAACTTAAGGGGAAGTCGATGAGTTTGGTTTACACATGTTATTGTGAGGTGAGAGAGTTTCAAGAACGGAACTAATTGAACCCAGGAGGCCATAAATAGTAGTGAGGGAGAAAGTAGGGAAAAGAAAAATATAGCAAGTCAGTTACTATGCCAACTAGTTTGGATGGAAGAGAGAAGCAAAGCTGGTTAAGATGTCAAAAAAAGATTTATCAGAAATGAGACTGGTTCTGAGAATAAATAATGATTCTGTGATTCAGAAATCAATAATTTGGATTCAGACACTGGGGGAAGATTTAAGGAGGGTTTCCTAAGAGAATAAAAAGTTACAGAAAGATATGAAGAAGTAAAAGAAAGATAAAAACAATATGGTTAAAACACTTATGGCACAAATCAGAGAGCCTTCTTACCTGGTTTTTAGGCCATGCACTTGGGAACAACAGCTTCAGCAATAAATGCAGGACTGTCTCTTTGCTGCGCTTAGCGTTCACTCGGCCTGCTTCTAACATTACTTTGCGAGAAACATGTTTAACAATGTCTTATTGAAAGTCAGTCGCTCTGTTAAGCTCTGTTTTATAACAACTTTGTATATCATTATAAAAAGGAGTATGATCTCATTTGTGGTAACATTACACACACATTTAAATGTCTAAAGTATATATCTATGTCCAATAGTATAGACTTAGATGCAGATCTGTAAAGATCTATACCCATACCTATAGCTATATATTTCAATACCAAAATATTTAATAGTGGTTATTTCTTGGTGGGATTATGACTTATTATTTCTCTTATTTTAGTAATCAGGGTTTTTAAAAATGATAAAATTATATTATGAAAATCCATTTTTGGATTCTGCTCTTTGCGTAATTAAAAATCTCTTTGTGACTGCTGGTATTCAAACTAGTTTAAAACGGCCCTTGCCCGTGAGGTTCACTTGGTTGGGAAATGTCTCACAAAACAAAAGGTCATGGTTGTGATTCCTGATTGGGGCACATGCTTAGGCTGTAGGTTTGGTCCTCTGCGGGGACATGTGCAAAAGGCAGCTAGTCAATGTTTCTCTCTTACATGTTTCTCTCGATGTTTCTCTCCCTCTCTTTTTCCCTCATTTCCCTTCTCTCTAAAATCAGTAAACATGTCCTTGAGTGAGAATAAAAAAGTAAAATAAAATAGTTAAAAATGGTTGAATTACTAAATATTTTTTAATGTACCAAGTTAAGTTTAAGAGAAAGTGTTTTCTCATTAAGATGTGAAATATAGCCCTAGCTGTGTTGCTCAGTTGGTTGGAGGATCATCCCCATACACCAAAGTCAAGGGTTCCATCCCCAGTCAGGGTACATACAAGGAGCCACCAATGAATTCATGAATAAATGGAACAATACATTGATGTTTCTGTCTCTTTCTCTCTCTCCCTCCCCCTCTCTTTCTAAAATCAATAAATAAAAATTTTTAAAAGATGTGAAATATAATTCCTGTCTAGTGGCACACGGTGTTAAACAATCATCTGTGTATTTTCCAATGTGGCAGAAATTTGGCAGACTACAAGAAATACTTGTTTTCAGTGCCACATTTGTAAGTTCAGTGTAAAGTATTCTAAGAGTTACACTTTGACAGATGTTGGAGAATTTGTAAAAAAAAAATAAAATGGAGTCTTGAGAATCATTTTTAAAGGCAGTCTTGGAAGAATCCCACTAAAAAGCACATTTAAAAAAGTCTCCAGTATATTTTTTAAGTAACTTTAGACAGAAACACAGTTTTTATTACAAAAATTGTTCTATATATCTTTTTTTTTTTTTGTAGTTCTTGAACTTCTAGAGTACTAAGCAAGCTCTTTAATGGTCAGTTCCTGGGGCCCGCATAAAATCACGTAACTGTATATAGAAAAATTAGCTTTTATGGGAGTTAACTCTTCTTTTTGTGTTGACCTTATAGACTGGTAAAATAATAATGCATTTGGTAGGCAGTGTTCTAAAATGATCTAAATGATCTCACCTGCTGGTATTCATGCGCTGGTGTAACTGCCTGCCCGAGGGTGGCCTGGACCTAATGACTTGTCCCAAGCAATAGAATAAGAAAAGGTTGATGAGCTACCATTTCTGCAATTAGGTCAAAAGATTGTGAGTTCTGTCTGGTTAGCAGACCCTCTCTATTGCATTACCTTGCACTTGTTGATAGAGCAAGCTGTCATTTAGAAAAGCCTCACTTGGCAAGGAGCTGAGGATGGTCTTTAGCCAACAAGTAGTGAGGAACTGAGAGCCTCAGTCCCACAAGAAACTAAAGGCCAAAAACTATTGTTTAAGCTTGGGAGTTGATCCATCCCCAGTTGAACTTTCAGATGAAACCTCATCTCTGGCCAACAGATTGCAGCCTTATGAGAGACCTTGAAGTGGGACCCAAATTCTTGGCCCACAAAATCTTTGAAATTATAAATGTCTTGTTTTAAGACATTAAGTTTTGGTTTAATTGGTTATGTAGTAATAAATAACTAGTGAAGGGAGCAATGAAAATTCCTTTAAGAAGGGAAAATTTACTTAGAAATTTGGGACATGATTTTCATTTTGTGCGACATTCTAAGCAGAAGCTATAGGAAGTTGTAGCTTAGCTGAAATGCTAAGCTAAAGTTTAGCTGAAATGAAAAATTTCTTAACAAGTACCCATTTGTAGAAGCTGCAAGTTTTAGAATCAATACAAAGGAAGTTCTTTGGTTTAGAAGGAGGAAGTTTCCATTCAAGGTATTAGTCTTGATTTCTGTAACCTGGGTATGATCATTCAGTTGAGAGCTTCATGGCTTTCTAATGCCATGATGTACCCCAATAATAAATAATTTTTAAGAGACTTAACTTGGTAACTAATTTATGTCATTTATTTTTTAAGATTTTATTTATTTATTTTTAGAGAGAGGAGAAGGGAGGGACAAAGAGAGGAAAAGAAACATCAATGTGTGGTTGCCTCTCATGTGCCCTCTACTGGGGACCTGGCCGGAGACCCAGGCCTGTGCCCTGACTGGGAATTGAGCAGGTGACCCTTTAGTTTGCAGGCTGGCACTCAATCCACTGAACCACAATAGCCAGGGCAGTTCATGTAATTTATTAAATACAGTAATGTTATTATATAGGTTATATATAAAACAAAACAAATTATTTTTTTGGAGTTCCAGACATATCCATCCAGCTGGCTGCTAGACATGCGTGCCATCTGGATATGAATTCCTAAAGGCAATGGAAAGTGAACTGTCAAAAACTGAATTCATTTCTATCCTACACAAATCTAATCTCCTTCTCTAGTTTCTGTCTTTCCCAGTCCACCCTGTTACCCAAAGTAGAGCCCCAAATCCATCTCCAGTACTCTCTCGGGTACTAGCATCGCATTCAGTCACCACATCAAGTCCACGTAACCTCAGAGACTTTCAAATCCAGCTGTCCCTACACTGCCCCCTTCACTACTGAAGAATGGATGTGAAGGACTATGTCAAGTTCTATATTTTTAATGTTCTATCGACTTTAATATGCAAACTTTCTCAAGTTCTATTTTAAAAATTCTACTTTAATATACAAAAACTTTTTTCTAAAATGAGTTACTTCCACCCTCCACTGAAGTCAAATTGTAATCAATATAAGATGTATGAGATGTGACGGTAAATTAAGGTATCTAAGCTAAAATTCAGTTACATTACCTTAAAATCACATTTATACCATATAGTTAATATATCTTAGTGTAAAAACATTTTCAGAAAACATTTTGCAATATTTTTGCAAACATTGTCACTAATTTTCTAATTTAAATAATGTTATCTTTATTTCTGAAACACCTATTGTGAACACCGCCTAACACTTTAGTTTGAGTTTTTCATGGAGCATTTGCAAGAATGGAACTTATAATTTTAGAACAAGTTTAGATTAGGTTGCAGCGCAGTTCATTGCTTATATTTTAGGATATTTTTTAATTGTCTTAGGAACCAGGGGTGGGGAACCTCTGTCTTCCAAAAGAGATCCAAGACTTTGCTTAAGTTTATCAGGCCAATAATAAGTTCAGCAAAAGTTTAATTAGTTGGTGATGGATTGAGGCTGAGAGTGAAACTCAGCAATGGAAAATACTCTATTCTCATGTCTTTCAAAATAACTAGTTAAAATTGTGAAAACATCTTTTGTATCTGTATACCTGTAATTAATTGCCTTTTTTTGGCTCTTTTCAGCTTCTTTAGGTCAGCTTGTTTGAAAAGAGTTTCACTCCTGTATGGCTGTTTTTGAAAAAAGCTGGTGCTTTTCTACTGCATATTTCTGCAATGGTAAACAGTGATTGAAAAAATTATAAAAACCCTTTTCACTCTTTTTTGAATTTATTAAGAAGTTTGGGGAAAGAAATTCATTTCATAATGATCTTACAGTGCAACAAGTCAATTTTCCACAAAAAGGCATGAACACATTTAATCTTGTCATTCTAGAAACACATACTGTTAATGTTTCTTAAAAACAAATTGAAATGTCCATTGCACTTACTCTTCATTGAACAAATATTTACTGAGTATTTAGTATGTGCCATTGTTCAAGGTGCTGGGGATGCAGAAGTTAGTTAGATCAAGTCCCAGCCCTCCACCCCACCCCTCACCCTGTGGAGCTTACATTCTAGTAGGAAGAGACAGTGAAAAAGTAAATATATCAATAGCCAAGATAATTTCTGATTGTGGTACATTCTGTGAAGGAAATAGAATGAAACTGGGTATAGAAGTGGGGAGGAAGGAGGGAAAGGTGTTTCCTTGAGATGAGGGAGACAGGCAAAACCTCTGTGAGGAGCAGAATTGGAGCTGAGAGGTGCAGAATGAACCATGCTTGTGAGAGCCTGTGGGGACGTGTGCCAGGCCCATGAAGCAGACAGTGTGAGGGCTTGGAGTGGAGCAAGCTGGATGAGCACAGGGACCCAGAGGGCTGGAGCATAAGGAGGAGGGGGAGAATGAGAGGCAAGCAGGAGCCAGATCAGCCTGTAGGCCCACAGCGAGACATGTGGATTTTGATATATAGCAGTATTTAACTCTTAAGGCAGAATGTAAATTTTCCCTTGGTTAATAGGAAAAAGTAACTTTATTATATTCATTATAGGTTGAAATTCAAAATCTTGATTAAAATGTAATATTCTTGTGATGTTTGTTATAGTATTGTGATGAACATAGTACTTTAAAGATGATCTTAGAAATATGGTAGCAGGACCCTGAGAATCAGAAAATATAATTTCTACTTGTACTTCAAAATTTCATATTCAATGTAACTTTTCTTTCAGTTTTGCTCTTTACTTAAATAGGTAAAGCATTTGTTAATAAATTATTTTTAGATCTCGAGATAATTAAAAGTCCGTAGTGTTGATGTCTGTCTAAATGAAGCAGTTCATAGTTCCTTAGTTTTAAGTGAAAACTTTATCTTAAATATTAAGACTAGTTAGAAAGTTTAAAAATAATGTCCCCTAAAAAGTGGTGTTCATATATAATATTCACATCAGTGGCATATCAAGTTAACTTCTCTGAAGCTATAGAACATTTCAGATGGTTGTAATTATTCAACATGGTATGTCCTCATATATAAGAACATAAATTAATTTTTTATGTAGTCTAATTTTTGTTCTTTATTTAAGCCCAGAATCTTCAGATAATAGCCTCAGTATACTAGAAACATATGCAAGTTGAAGTTAAAAGATTACAGCTAAACACATACATGTTTCAAAGGACTCATTTAATATCATCAATAATACAATAATGAATTGAGTTGAATATGAGGATGGAGCATGAAGTAGCAAATTCTAGGAACAAAAATGAATCATTTAAGTTAAACTTTTATTTGGAGATGACCTTGTACCAACTAATTTTTCAGGAAGTTAAGTAGTTTAAAGTAATGACTGTTAACAGTAAATATATTTGGTTATATGATATTTATAATCCTTTAAAATCTAACATAATGGTCATAGAGCTTTATTCTAGACAATTTACTTCTTTTTGCATATGCCTCTTAGGTTATGAAAAGTACAACTGTAGTTCATCAAAATGTGCCCCAAGGCGCAACACCATTTTACTCAGTCATTAGAATGTTTAGCATAATTGCTTAGCATAATCCAAAGAAAATATGAGTACTGACATCAGGGACTCTCCAATTTGTTAGGCAATTGTTCCATAATTTTTGGCACCAAGATAATCCACATGTTGAAAAAGCAATTAATCATTGGTGTTAGTTATCAAGCTATGATTTTAGCTATTTCCTCCCCAAACTGACCTGAAATGACAGAGTTCCTTATTTTATTTTTGTAATATTCTGATTTCTGAGATCAAAAGTTTAAGTATGCCAGTCTGGTTACAGTTGACCTAAGTTTTGTGTTATTAGTTTTCTAAAATAAATAGAGCATAAGTTGATATTTACAAAGATGAATGGGATTACTTCCACTAATATTTGGATAAAAGGTTTAAGTAACCTTTAGAAACTTAGACTGATTACCTCAGGAGAAGTTACTTGAAGTCCTTAAAGTAGTATTTTGGCCCAAAGAAGGTAAATTTAATTTGCTGTTGGTAGTTGTGTTGAAAATAGGCCCAAATGAGAGAACACACCATTAGATTTTCAATTTTCCAACTAATATTTTGCAAACACAATGACACAGACATTTTAATTACTAAACAGTGAATGAAATAATTACCTCACCATAATTTGAACATCATTATCTTTTATTTATATCATAAGGATAAGCAAAAATAAGAATAGTCATTCTGTGTAGTATATTTTCCTACCTTCAAAAACCACCCTCCTTCAGAACAAAAAAGCCCCCCACATTGCTCAACAATGCATGCGTCTTTGGAATTCATAGTTAAAACAATCCAGAAATATAGAAAGAAACCTTGGAACTCAACAGTCTGTGTTCAGTTCCGTTTATTCAGCTACACATGGATACAGTGCAGACTTAGCAATATAAATGAACTCTTCGCTGCATGCATGACTTATGCATCTGTACCTCATCACTCACAGAACAGTTTTTGGAAACTCTGAGCCTCTGCAGTATGTAGCACTCCAACTCCCAAGCAGTTTCTCTGATTCATTGTAAAGTTACCATGCTTCTGCCCTTCTGTGTTTATTTTCAAGTGGCTGCACTATTGGGCAGTTTATTATTCTATTGTGCAAAGCAGTGATTTTTCAAAATCCTGAATACTAGGTAGTCATACTAATTTGTGACAACAATCTTCAGACTAGAGCCCTCAAATGGAGCACTTGATGTTTGGTCTTCGAGCTTGTGTTCCAAATTCAGCAACAATGGAGCACATACAGTTTCTCTTCCCATTGGCTCTTTGTTCTTGGCAGTATCACTGATTTCTAAGTAAAAACTTGTGTGATGTTTTGTTGTTAATCAATGAATATAACATGTAGAATGAAGTGCTCATATAACTGGACAGTGTAATCTAAAAATGGTACTAAATGCATACATTCTCAACAATATAACATGTTAATGTTGTTGAATTGTTTGGAACTGACTTCCCGCTCCATCTTTTCTCCAGCCTGGGCTTCTTGCCCCAGTTTTATTACTTGGACATTGGGATTAAGTTTTTGACAACGACTGACATTTCCTGTATGTTATCACCAAAGAGCTTGAGAAATTATCTCTGAAAAAAAGTTGAAAATGAACAAAAAACAGACTTCACTTAGAAAATGGCCTATTCAGCTCCTGAATAGCTCAAGGCTGTAAGATAATACTTTGCAGGAAAAGGTAACCCCAATTCATTCCTTTCTGAATGATGGCTGCAAATTGAAGGCTGATTTCCTGAATGCTCAAGAATATAAATTGGAGCACTTATACACAAAGTGATCATGACAGCTCCTTAAAATTTAAAGATATGCTTTAAAAATATTTGTAAAGGATCTTGCTCTTTAGGAAAGTATCTATATTAATGATAAAATGTAAATGCTCCTTTCTGCCTGGGGTGGGCCAATGAGTAGAGGGGACGTCAATTCCTCCAGTATCTGTTTAACCTCTCAGTAAGTAGTAGTTATGCATTTTGGGTATTAATGACCCCACTCTCAACTCCAGGGATAACCCTTCATTGGTCTAAAGCAGTCAATACGTATAACCCTAGGGATGGGCTCACGACTCACATTAGACCAGAGTTAAGTGGGAAACCGGTTGATAATCCTGAGCTGCTATTTTCCCCTAACTGCCTGGTGTGGGATGCAGTTGGTTTGGTGGGATCAGCTTTAGGTTTAGGTCAACAAATGGAGGACAGAGCTGGGAACCACACCAGCAAGCCTAACCCAACTGCTAAGCCAGATTTGATTCTGGACTCGGGTTAGGTGAGCTAGCAAATTCTGATTGTTTAAGCAACTGGTTGTATGTGTTATCATGGGCATTTTTCATCACACCAGATGTCTTTTTGAAAAAATCGATTTTTAGAGAGAGTTGAAGTGGGGAGGGGAAGAGAAAGAAAAACATGTGTTTGTTGTTCCACTTATTTACGCATTTATTGGTTGACTCTTCTATGTGCCCTCAGCAGGGATTGAAGCCACAACCTTGTCATATGGGGATGAAGCTTTAATCAATTGAACCGCTCAGCCAGGGCCACACTAAGATGTCTTAATTGATTAGGTCACTTATGTTAAATTAAATGCGGATAATTGTATTCTTGGGATGAAAACTGCCAGTATGTTTTCATGGTGACTTCAATTATTCCTTACTTTTTCATGTCAAACCTTAACTTCAGTCACGTCAGAGATAGCTGAACGAGCTTGTGAGTGTTCCTAACTCAGTAACTTGGCATGGTGTTGGTGCCGCTGAATGCTATGGCAGTAAATACACATTTTGGTTGCTTGTTGGGAGGAGTCATTTTTTTGGGGGGGGTCAGGTTGAGCCATTTGACAAAAATGGAGGTCAGGTTGAGCCATTTGAAACTGGGGTGCTTGCTTTTATTTAAAGGGATATAAAATGAGACTAAGGTGCTATCATATCATCTGTCCAAGAAAGGTTTTGGATACTAAAGGTAATTTGGCTTTCTCATCTTGCCAAAGACCACCTCATTCCTCTACCTAATGGAAAACTTTTAGGCTTTTCTTTTCTTTTCTTTTTGCTTTCCTTGACTTCTTGGCAGCATTTGAAGTCACTGGTTAAATACTTCTGAAAACTTTACTCTTCTGCTTCTGTGATCTCCTCTTTCTCTGCCATTTTAAAATTTAATATTTTCTTGTCATCTTGGGTCCTCTTCTCACTCTTTATTTGCCATAGGTCACCTCATCTGCTTTCATCGAGCCCTCACTCCCACATCTCTTAAGAGTGCCCTCAAAAACATTAATCTAGCACTTTTCTGCTGTTTAAGACTAGTTAACTCCCACTGCTGTTAGCATAGTCTGAAAAGTCCAAGCAGGAACTACCCTCATCTTTATCAGTTATCTCTTGCCATTCTCCACATTCTACTCAACACTCAAGTCTAACTGAATCTAGCTCCTGAAGGTTCTTAAGTTCTTGTTCTCCACCTCTGGCCTTGCAGAGTTGCTGAACTCTTGGCCCATACAAGTAACTGTCTCCCCATTATGCTTTTTCTGGCTAGTCTTCCTACCTTTCAATGTTCAGCCTAATGTCAGGTACTTCTGTCAGGAGGCATAACTGGGTGTTTTTCCCCAGACTTCCCCAGCACAGTTTCTTTCTCTTTCATAGCAATGTACTTTGATTCTTGTTTACCTAGTTCTGTGAGGACAGTGGTCCTGTCTGTCTTATTCCAAACATCTCCAGAGTACAACTGGGCCTGGTTCAGTAAAGGCACTTCATGAATATTTGAATGACTACGTACCCTGTGCTGGGCTGTCTCAAGTGAGTAATTTGATTTTCAGGAAAATGATTTATGGTGTTACTTGGTTAATGTTTCCTAAGAAGACAAAAATAGCATGTTAAATCACATATTTTTACTAATGGGCTATCAAAAGGAGGTCCTCAAATAATACTTCAATTCAACATCATTTCATTTAATGTTGGTGAGATGCCCTAAGAACTGAATTCTTGTTTATATCATTTATTCTATGGTAAAATTGGTTTTGCTGCAGTTCCAAAAGACCTTCAGTGAGGATTTAATGTACAGGCAAATTGAAAAGGGGCTCTGATAATCAGTATGGCAAGTGAGATGCTGAAATTCTTTGACTAATTTAGAAAGGTAGGACTCTTTAAAAAATAGACAGGTTCTAGTTTCTTTCCCTTAATTCAAGAACACTAAAGGATGCTAGAAAAATAATGTAACCCCTCCCTCAAAAAAATGAAAGAACAATTTGATTTCAAAGACTTTTATTACAGGATGTTAATATGTTCAGCACACTTCAGAGCACCTTATACTTCTAATCAGATTTTTGGTAACTGGTTTTAAAGTGTTACTTGAGTATTTCTCTCATACTGGCTTCCAGGCAAAAGTACTACTTAGGGATTGTTTAAGAGATGTTAATTTGATTAAACAGTTTATCCTTAATAACCTGAGACATCAATCCGTGGATAGCTTCTATGGTAGTTTTACAGCTGGAAAGAAAAAACACATCACATAATGTCATAAGACCTAAAAACTACTTCAAATTACACAAGTCCCCTCCATTTCCATCCTTGCACTCCCAATAATGACTTTCAGTTCTATTCATACTCCCCAAACCATGTCAATTTACAGTTTACTCTCATTATTTTTAGCTTCTTGAATATCTTTTGACCATCTCACTACTTAAGAGCATTTTCACAAGGAATAACAAAGTAAAATTTGATATAATTCATGAGTTAATTTTGTTACTTATCAGCTGCTTTGGGAAAAGTTCTGTTCTAGAAGGTCACTAAATTATACATAATTCATAATGATATTGATTCTAGTATTACATTAAAATCTGTTATTCCTGTCCTTGTTGTTTATTACTTAGAATAATTTTAAAACGATTTTAAAGAATCCTCTGCTTTTTTCCTAAAATAATCACAAATATCCCTCAAATAATTAGAAGTCAAAGTTAGGTTAGTGGGTGGACTTACATTTTATTTTACTTTATTTTACTTTATTTATTTTTAAAGATTTTATTTATTTTTAGAGAAAGGGGAAGGGAGGAAGAAAGAGAGGGAGAGAAACATCAATGTATGGTTGCATCTCACATGCCTCCCACTGGGGACCTGGCCCGCAACCCAGGCATGTGCCCTGACTGGGAATCGAACCAGCAACCCTTTGGTTTGCAGGCCAGCACTCAATCCGCTGAGCCACACCAGCCAGGACTGGACTTACATTTTAGAATTGATAAAAAATAAACAGCAACTCCCCCAAATACTAACAATCCACCAATATTCAGAAAAGATGCTATTCTTATAAAGTTACCCCAAAAAGGAAAATTCTTTACTTTTAAACTACTACTTTTGTTCTTCCTCCTTTTCTACTTATGCAATTGGAGGCTTTCCCATAGTGAATTTTTTGCTTCAAAAGAAATTGAAGTTATAAATGTAGATAAAATTACAAATCACAGACTTATAGAGATGAATGAGGAAAAAGACACATTCAGAGCAAGCACCAAAATTGAGACCTAATGTCAAAGGAAAATGTAATTTGTATCCAGGTTACTAGCTCTATCTATACTTCCCGAAAACCCATGGAGCACAAAGTAATGAGGTAATTCTAACTCAAGAGGGCTTCTGCTCCTAATACCTTTTGTCTTCCCTTCTCCTCTCTCCATCCCACCCACCAGTCCAGTTTTTCTTAAAATAGATACCAAGGTTTCAGGTTTATACATATGTCAACATACTTTCCCCTTCCTCTCTGTCCCTAATTATCAAATTAAAATTCAAATTTTTGTGAAAGTAAATGTTATTTAGGTAGTCTTCCCAGTCCTGAATGTATCTGAAGGACCACATAATTATATCCTAAGTTATCAGAGAACATATCCAAAGTTTGTTCCTAACAAATTTTGTTAGTGAAATTTGGGATACTAAATAAAAAGTCATTTCAGAAGAATAACAAGGGAGATACAATCATTCCTGTACTATTTAGGGATTTAAACTTTAAAAAATTGAAAATGATAAATTTTAGGAATCCCACTTTAATCCCTCAGAAAATGATTACAGTAGAATGGATTAGGACATCCTTTTGCAGAAGCTTTTTAAAAAAAAAAAAATTCAGTGATTGATTGGTTTCCTTTGTTACACATTCTAGCTGAACCTAGAAAAGACTGGGAGTTTTTCATAACATTAGACTTTAAGCCTTTAATGTTCTTATCTAATGTCTACTAAATTTTTAAAGTTAAAATCAGCCCTTGACAACTCTTAAAGGTCCCAAAAAGTTAATATTCAGGTACCATTCTAAGTTATAAGAAAGTTAAACCATAAGGAATTTGAATCCTATTATTATTTGCAAATTTTTAAAAAGATTTTATTTATTTAATTTTAGAAGAGGGGAAGGGAAGAGGGACAGAAACACCGATGTATGAGAAAAACATCAATCAGTTGCCTCCCGCATGCCCCCCAACTGGGGACCTGGCTTGCAACCCAGGCATATGCCCTGACTGGAATTGAACCTGAGACCTTTTGGTTTGTGGAGGATGTCCAACTCACTGCCACATCAGTCAGGGCTATTATTTGCAAATACTGAAACAAAAAAGAGGAGCAGGAATAGATTCACTCTTACCTGTCTCGCGTAGCTTTGGCAAGTTTGTCTTCTGACTTTCGGTCGTGTGTTTCTAAACCCAACATGAAACTCCCTCGTCCCAGCTGGGCTTCTGACTGTTCTAATTTTTCAGACAAATCAAAGACCTGGCCAGTGGTATAGTCTGCATTCTGTAGGGAAAATGTTATTGTGTCAGTATACAATACAAGCCTACCATTAGACATTTTTAATGTAAATTAGTTTTCTTCAATATAGAATATGTCATTTATAAAGAATTCCACCATGAAGTCTAAGTGAATAGTGAGTGAATTAAAAAGTCAAATGTAACTTGCAAAAACTGACCCCAAAGTTCAAGCAGTCCAAGTAGACAGTTTTTCACCCCTTTATAATTTCAAGATTAGATTTGAAAATTTTCCTTTGCTGAAATCCAGTATTTATTATAGTGAGAAGCTTTCACAGATCTGAGCCCAGGTTCTGGTTCAGCTGCAGGTTAGTTGGGAGGCCTTGAGAAAATGCCTTTAAGTCCTCTTTTGAACATGGAGGATGAAGGCGCTAATTTCTACCTTAAGGCTATTGTGAAGATCAAATAAGTAACAAATATAAAGCTCTTAGGACTGTTCATGGCACCTGGCAAAGCCTTAATAATTATTAGCTAGTTTTGTTATTTGTTCTTTTTTTAAATTTAATTACATTTTACTTGTATTTGGAATAACTCATTTGTATAAAGAAGGATATTCATTTAACATCTCTATGCAATAAATCCTGTAGATGGAAAATGAAATTTTGTTATCTGCTCTTGTTGAACTTCCAGAATCGGCATTTATGACATATTTAAAAAATAACACTGTTTTAGCTATTCTGATTATAAAATGCTACTGCAGAATATTTGGAAAACATAGAGTAATATAAAGGAGAAAAAGAAACACATGTAATCCCTCCACCTAGCTAAAACCACAGTTACATTTTAGAGTACTGCTATATGCTCACATGCACACCTGTATTTGGTAAGCTGGAACACACACAGAGGGGGGGAATCAGGAGCAAAAGTAGGTTTACAGTGGTATGTATGGAAGGCAGCAGGTTATGATTATTACAACAGCAAATAAACCTTGTGTTTTGTGTTCTCAAAACTGTAAACCTATTTTTGCCTACCCCTGTATATACCATTTTGTTCTTCAACATTTCTTACTTTTCAAAAACAAAAATTTTTATAGTTACACATATACATGTAATTGTAATGTTTTTAAAAAGATTTCTGTGGGACATCTTTTTGAGAATGTGTCTGAAATACAAAACAAATTTTCATAAAGATCAGTTGTGAAGTATATATTCCATTTTTTTCCTGTATCTTCAAGAGAAGAGCATGAAGATTTAACAAACAACTTGGCAACAATCAATGTGTTATTCTATTTGCTCAGTGTGTAGGACAGTGTACAAGAAATACAGTTCAATCACCAAACATGAGAAGTTATTTGCTGTCATCACAGTTACTAGAGAGGGCCCTTTAAAACACTACCAGCTCAACCTCCGGTTCCCTTTCCCATTGGATCTGAACACCAGGCTTGCTGGTTGCTTAAAAGAGGAAAAGTAATACTGAAGCTGGCCTCACAGTACTTGTAGTCTGCTCTATAGCATGTGGGCTAGTTTCAAACAAGGCAAAACAAACAAACAAACAAACAAAATGCTACTAGCTCCTCAACGACTTTACAAACTTGTATTTTTTAAACATGCGATTATATTCACTTTGGATCTAAATGGATTAGGGCACCAACACCACCACCAACTGCCCCCTCCCCCGGCTCCCACACACACATGGCTATGAGAAAACCCTACGGTTTATAAGGGTCTCCAGACCACTTCATATTTGAAAGATTTAGTTCATGCCATGAAAATGCAGGATGGCAGAAAAAGTTACACTGTTAAAATGCAATAAAATGACATCAGTAATATTTCAGACACAGAGAATAAATACAAGGAACTAATTTTTTAAATCAGAAAATTACTTTTTTTTCTGGTAGCTTTTAGGTTACAAGCTTTAGCTGGGAAAGGAGATGAGGTGAATATATATTTATGTATTTTTTCACTTAAAATGCTGCAATGAACTATATATAAAACTGTAAGAAAGGAAGAAATATAATTTAACCTTTTCTTGGTTATTAATGTCCTCAATATATGCAGTGCTGGAATACAGGGCCAGCCATAGGCTGAGCAGGTAGGTTTGCCTTTACAAAAAGGTTCGGGCTGCTCTGGTCTTAGTGTTTTCTCCCCTTGCCATCATGTGTCACTTCTGGCTGCTATGAGTGCACTTGCCTCTAAGGAAACAACACATATAAAGCATTTAGCAGTGTCTGGAGGATAGGAAACTCTTAATAAATGTTTGCTGTTACGATCATTCTCCTTCCTTCTCATTTGCTACTTCTGACTATTGAGGATTAAAAATAAGACCAGAAAACTTCTCAGAATTGTGTTTCAAGTAACAGTAAATATGTCTGAGGGAGGTCTTTTCCCCTTAATACAATGAACCAAACAACAACAACAACAAAATTTATTGAGGCTTTATTATATGCCAGGCACTTTGCTAACTGCTTTATATAAAGTATTTCACTGATTCTCAATGCAGTTAATGATGAAGGTAGTACTATCATAGAGCCCAAGAAAGGCTCAGTCACATTAAATAATTTTCTTAAGGTCACACACAGCCAGTAAAGTAGCATGGTTGTTTGAAATGATTTAATTTTATTCCAAATTTTGAGGTTCTAACCATTATGCTAACCTGTACTGTATAAAGTGGCCTACTTTTAAAAAAAGTTAAAATACCAACCAACCGAGCATACATACAATATTCCTGTCTAAGCTCTAAATAGAATACATAGAAGCTTTGTTACATAAATATCCTTCCAATTATATCAGGTTTTAGTGACTTTTCTTCTTTTTGGCCCGGCATCTGCTGCTTTAAGGTAATGCTATTCTGACTCCCCATCCCTTGTCCATGTGCTCCTGAAAGGGTTTCTTCTACCCTTCAGGTGCAAGCATGGGCATGTGACTTAAGCAAAGCTCAGACAAAATAAGGCTTCACCTTGGGAGAGAGGCAGAAAGAAAGAAATGGAAAGGTGTGTGTCTCTTGATCTTCCCTTTTGAATGTGACACTGAGAGGCTATGAGGTCTGAAGCTAATTGCCATCTTCCTTTCACATGAAGCCTAGAATTGAAGCCAAATGACATAAAATCTAAGCTGTGAGAGAGAAGGATCAAGACCTCATAATATTGTTTGAGTGCAAAGTTAGCTGAGGCTGATCTAATAAGCCTTACTCCTGAACTTTCCAGCTTAAATGATTCTCTTTAAGTCAGTCTGGTTGGGTCTCCTGTCACTTGTAACTAGAGTCCTACCTGAAATACCTAGCACAACAAAAAACAGTACTTGTATTTTCTCTCTGTTGTTAAGTCTCTGAGGCAGGAGCAGGTATCACCCTCATTTGGGCACTGTGTCTGCCATTCAGACTTGGTCTCAATAGTACATGATGCAGAGCTCTGCTTGGCCTCTTATCCTAATCGAGCTCTGGTCATGCAGAATCCGACCCCAGCCCTGATGTGTTGGCCAAGTCAGGCATAGTCATTCCACAAAAAAGAGTTTAAATTATTAACATCTTACATAGCTTAGATAAAATTCAAATGCATTCTTTGGAAGCAGAGTACTTACAGTAAGCAAGCTAGAGGAGCTCAGAGTATTCACCCAGTATTTATTCCATAAAAGCTCAAGCAATTTGCGATCCAACGAGGATTTGAAATACGAGACTTCTAAGGCATAATATCTATGAAACAAAAGCACAAATTAAGTAAGTAAATAAAAAATATTCAACCACATCATATAAAAGTTATAGCCAAATTTAAGTGTTTAGTCCAAGAGAACAACAGGTAACCATGGTTTCTTTACTCTTCAGGGTCATGGTTTCAAAAATCTTCTGCTTGCTACACTTTCTTGTGTTGTATTTTCTCCTTCTGTAGCACCCAGAAATTCCCAAGAAGTCATCAACAACCAATCTGAATTTCTGAATGACACAGTTATCCATGATACTGAGTATTTATTAGTTTTAGACAACAGCACATAAGCTTCATGAATTGCCTGCCTAGGGTCAGGTGTTTTTGTTAGGCTTTTAAAAATACTGAACATGACATGTGGATGTCCCATTCTCCCCACTCTAATCCCCCTATTAGAGGCTACTGCTTTTTGGAAAAGTAAAGTATAAAGTAGGTCCTTAAAGCACCTAAAAGAATTACTGTTACTTCCAAAGGTACCTAATTTATAGTCAGTTATAGCAAGGAAATTTTGCTTAAATGTCTGAAAAACATTGTTTTCAGGTAATAAATATTTAACTGTCTAGGTTCTGTACATCAATGGATGTACAGAAACACAAGGGACTTCTTTATCTTAACGAGCTTACCGTTTATATAGAAGATGTGATATGAATCCACAAAAAGTTAGATGACATATACTGAGTCACAGTAAGTGATGCTATTATAGTGCATATGTAAAATCAATCACCTGAGAATTACCTGTTCGAGATAATGAGCACTTATAGTGTCGACAGACTGCCTGAGAAACCTCAGGGAGAATGCAGGATCAGAGGGACCCCTACGTGAGTCCATGGTGCGGGGATCTTGAGAGCAAGGAGGGGATCAGGCAGAGAGCATCGATTCACAAAAAGGGTAGCCATGGACAATTCAGCAAGCTCAGAATTATGTGAGGAAAACCTAGAAAACTATTGTGGTCTAGTTGGTACAGGACATTACATAAAAGGCTAAGAAGTTTAACCTTTATCTTTTAGGTATTTGGGACTCACGGAAGGTGTTTGAGCAGAGCAGTGACATGGCCAAAGAGGGCTTTAGAAAGCTGGCTGTAGCAGGATGTGTAGAGGAGAGAAACTGGGGGCACGGATACCACAAAGGATGCCACAAAGGATGCCATGCAGCAGGGCGGGCGTGAAGGGGTAAAGGCTCAGGCTCAGGCGAGTGGTACAAAAGACCACGACACAGGAACAGAACAAAAATGCTTGTCGGTTAAGTTTAGGAGTGAAGAAATAAAAAGGAATGGGAATTTAAAGACACCAGAATAAAGCGAAGGCATTTCATAATTAAGACTCCTGTGCATATCTGAGGATGGAAAGGGCACAGCTAGTGAAATGCAGAAGGGGAGCAGCATTTTTCTTGAGCACCTGTTATGTACTGGGTGCTTTCCATGCATTCTCATTTATCTTCCTTCCAATCATATAGGATTTACTTTTTCCCATTCTACAGACAAGGAAACAGGTTGAGAGTAAAGACCTTGCTTAAAGCCACACAGCAGGTAAGTGGCAGAGAAAGGATATGAAGAGGTATGTTTATTACCAAAAACCTTCTGGTTTTTAATTTTATATCCAGAGTGTAGACATTTATGAGATCATTTAGGCAGCGAGGCCCCAGGAGTGAGGGTCAGGTATGGAAAGGGGAGTGGCACTTCTGATCCCTGATGAAAAAACGAGACCAGAGCAGCGATTCCCAAACTTTTCATCTCATGGCACACATAAACTAGTTATTAAAATTCTGCAGCATATAGAAAATGTATTTTTTGCCAATCTGACAGAAAAATAGGTATAATTTTGATTCATTCAATAGCTATTGTTGTGTTGGCTGTTGTCATTTTTTATTTGACAATCTAAGGGACCAAAGGTCAGTGCCTTTGACTACAATAGGCAGGTACTGCATGTTTTAAAAATTCTTGCAGCACACCTGTTGAAAATTGCTGGATTAGAGGGTGAGTACCACCAACAGATATTTATTTTTATAAAGGGTGGAAAATAAGGGCACTCAAACTTGAGGCTCTAAATAGACTTTAATGTTTTAAAATGTGTGGTCACCTTAATGTAATTTCTGTTTTAATTCCACAGGTTGATTCAGTATTTTTTTTTGAGTAGCAGAGTTGAAAACAAGAACATTTGAACAACTTATGGAGCTAACCCTCCCCTCCCCTTCTGTAGAAGTCAGTAACAGATCCTGCCTAGAACTGAAAATCACCAACCAGCACTATCAGCATGCTGTTTGAAGGTATTCCAGTACATGCTTGAAGTAGTAACTGTAACAGTTTAAGTGACTGTGTCTGGGGGATGGGAAAGGGAAGAGTGTAAGATTTATTCTTCATAGTAAGTTTCATGGAACCATTTTACTTTTTAAACTATATGCTTGTAATACACTGGTAACATGCAAGATAAAAGAAACTCTTATTTTCACTAAGATTCTTCAAAGTTAAAAATATTAATGTCTACATTAGATTCTATGTTTAAAACAGACTTTGAGTGTGCATTATGATCTGGCATTTAAGGTAGGAAAGAAAAAGGTCAATATAAATGCAAACAGTGGCTCATCAGCAGATACTTTATGAAATGGCTCTATATCCAACCTGCACAGAACCCTGCTCTTTCAACTTGGCAGCATTTCAAATCATTACAGATTTGAAATAAAAATAAAGACACTTATTTGCCTTGTGAAAAAGGGTAAACTAAGTAAGAGTACATCTTTGAATATGCAAGCAATTCCGGATTCAAAATTCTAGGCTACAGCAATGTAGGTAGCTGGAAAGTGGCCACTTCTCTCTGGTGGGCTCCATTTCAGTAAAACAGGAAATGCAGCCTTGTTTGGACACAGAAAGCATAGCCTGCTCCTGTCTTTTTTGTTTCAAAAGCTGCTGGTGGTGACTGAATAAAAAAGTAGAGTAGGAGTTAAAAGTATAAGCTTTTGATGACTACAACTCAGTATAAATAAAAGAAAGAACTGACTTGGTTATTCTGAAAATGTAATCATCATAGCAAAGGTGCCCAGGAGCCATTCTCTCACATGGGAATGTCTTAAATTCTTCACCAGGGTAAATTAAGTGACTTAATCCTAAACCTTTAACTGAAAAATAAAATGGATTTTTTTCTTCAGACATATCTTAAGGATGACTGAAAACCACATATACTAAAACCTCAATTTTAGAAATTCTGGAATTTTCTAAAAATTATTTTATTGTTCAGTTACAGTTGTCTGCATTTCCCCCCACCACTCCTACCCACCCCCGCCAAACCCACCTCCCTCCCTTGCTTCTACCCTCCCCCTTGGTTTTGTCCATGTGTCCTTTATAGTAGTTCCTGAACAAGAATTTCTAAACAGGAAAGTAAGAGTGCTAGTAGCACATGAGTAGTCCAGGTATCCCCTGAAGCTGGGATAGGAGGTATGGAGGAAAGGGGACACTAGGTAATCATATAAGCAACCTTTTTGGGGGGTGCTAATCCTTCTATGTGCCATGATCTACTTTAAATGTTAGGATATAGCAGAAAATCAATTTTACTTTCATGAAGTTCACTTTCTAATGGAGTTGACAACAAGGAAGTAAAAACCTACCAGTTGGTGTCAAGGGCTAAGAAAAATAAAGAGGGAAAAGGAACACAGAATGACAGGAAGATGCTATTTTAGATAGGGTGAGCTTTAAAAGAATCAACTTTGTGGACAAAAAAACCTCAAGGGGTGAAGGGCAGAAGCAGGAAGACTAGTTAGAAGGCTAGCACTCTGGTTCAGGCTCCAGATGGCTTGGGACAAGATGATAACGAAAGGTGGCAAGACACATTTAGAAGGTGGAGAAAACTGTCCTCATTGGTTTCTTTAACACTTTAAAAAAGTGAGCTGTAGCCCTGGCTGGTGTAGCTCAGTGGATTGAGTGTGGGCCTGTGAACCAAAGGATCGCGGTTCAATTCCCAGTCAGGGCACATGCCTGGGTTGCAGGCCAGTTCCCAGCAGGGGACACACGAGAGGCAACCATACATTGATATTTCTCTCCCTCTCTCCTTCCCTTCCCCTCTAAAAATAAATAAATAAAATCTTTAAATAGAAGGTACACTTTAAAAAAAAAACAAAAAAACCTGAGATGTAACTCATATACCAAAAGATTCATAAGATTCACTATGTTAAGGAAGTATGCAATTCAGAGGTTTTCAGTATGGTTTCTTTAACTTTTGGAGTGAAAATGTTAAGAATTTTTGCTTAGTGAAACCTGGGTACTTTTAGGTTGCAGATAAGTTACTGTTAGGCTGGTCCTGAATATAATTTTTTTCAACTGTTAATTTCTTATATATTGGACCACATACCTTGTATATTGATAAAATATTTATGACTATGTGAAAGAAAAATACATTAGATTAAAACAATTATTAATAAAAATTCAAACATTATTCTAAATTTGTAGATTCTTACTCTTTCAAAAGGTATTATGAAAGGCACTTGGCTGAACCTTTTATTTTCATCTCTAAGGGGCTTGGTCTGTATATCTCGGGTTTCTTATGACTCTGGCATCAGATACAGTTTTTTCAATAAGATTTTATTTCCTTATTTTTAGAGAGAGGGGAAGGGAAGGAGAAAGAGACGGAGAGAAACATCAATGTGTGGTTGCCTCTCAAGAGCCCCCTACTGGGGACCCACCCTGCAACCCAAGGATGTGCCTTGACCAGGAATCAACCAGCAACCCCTTGGTTCACAGGCCCAGGCTCAATCCACTGAGCTACAACCAGCCAGGGCAGATACATTTTTAAATTACTTACTGTTTGCAGTGTACACCAAAGTCTTCTATTTTATTAAGCGGGATAGTCTGGTACTCAGAAGGTCCTTCATCAGGAGGTTTGTAGCCCTAAACAAAAATGAAGAAAATAGAAAATTAAGCAAAGCAAATCAAAGGAAAAACAATGCTTTACATGTAGCTTTGTATTTATAGAAACATTCATTTTGGGGAGCCAGATATTGAACCTAAACATTCTACAAGTTATATTGTTTATACCATCTGTCAACTCCAGGTGGGGAGGAAAACTGGATTTGCCCTACACTGATTTTTCTTGTCCTTTGGTGAGGTACACTTGTGCTAATAACTATGTTAGCGGGGAAGGAAATAGATATATGTAGCTTGTTTCTCTAATACCTATTAGAATACCATGGACACACATATACTTATTAACAAATGGAGACTGCTTCTCCAATAAAATTAACTACAGAAACACAAATGTATTGTTTTCTGCTAAGGACAGCTAGTGCTAAAGACAATTTACCTGCTTATTAAAAAAATATTAAATTGTTTTAGGAGAAAACAAGAAGTAACCATAACACATCTTTAAAAAATAAGTCAAATATGTGGAATTTAAAAAGTTATAGGGACTTATAATTTCAAAAATTACCTTTGGGTATGTCCTAAAGGCTCCAAGATTCACTTTCCCTGCAGATATTGTTCTTGTTGGGTCAATCTACAATAAAATATATTCAATATTTGCTGATGATAAAATCTTTATATACTTTCATTTGTTTAAACATTATAAATCTAGAAATACATATGTACATATAACATGATAGACACACACATAATAGTTAAAATAACCAAATAGTAGGAATAAAGAACCAAACTAAAAATCTGTAAAAGTTCAATGAAGTGCTAAGTATAGAAATGTCTCACAGTTACCTTAGAGATTAGAGCTAGTTATTATACTATTTAAGAATACTATCAGAACATCTGCTCCTCTTTTCCAAATTTTTTTTTCTTTTAATAGATGAACACTTTCTACCTTCCTCACCGTAGCCTGGATTGCTTCTAGAACACTGAACATAGTAAGAGCTGCTCTAGCAATTCCTGATTTGCTCAATTCATTCAACATTGACTCCATGCCTGCTGTGTGCAGAGACCTGAGACACAGGTGCCGGGATCACCTTCACCTTACAGAGTAGGGGAAGAGACACTGAGAGGTTCAGTAATTTGTTCAAAAGTCCCAATTTCTAAGAGGTGTAATTCAGATTCAAACCTAGGCAGACTGACAACAAAACCTTGTTCTTACCACGCTCATTTTATTTCTCAATGAATGCCTGCTTTAGTCATCTTTATGAAGAACTTAATTACAACTGGTTGTAAAAATACTTACCACCACTGCTACGAATGGTTCCTGGAACTGCTGATTGAGCATCTGAGTACTAACATCAATCCCAGAAAGCCAGCAGCCATAGCCAGGGTGGCTATGATACCAGCCAATTGCATTTTCAAGGCGGCCAACCTAACAAATGAAGAGGGCAAGGGAGCTTGAGGTTCCTGTGTAATCTTAGAAACACTTATGATCCGTTTATACAGCATTATAGTAAAACAATAATGGGCAGAATAGTTCATGGAATATGCTGCTTTCAAGTAAAAAAAGAAAGATGTTTTGGATAGATAACACATGCCCAAAGCACAAAATTAACAAGATATAAAGGTTATTCAGTCTCCTTCCTACCTCTTTCCCCCCAATTATCCAGTTTCTCAGCCCAGATGTTACCACTATACCCAGCTGCTTATATAGCTGTTGTCGAGATATTCTTTGCACAGATGTAGATTAATAAAAACAAACACGATGGCATACCACATATAGTATTCTACACTTTGCTTCTTCACTGAAAATATTCTGGGGCTTGTTTCATATTATGTATAACTACTGGTTGGCAGTTCACTGTATGGTTATACCATAATTTATTGAATCAATTTTATACTCAGTAACTTTAGGTTATGTCTAAAGTTTTGGGTTTTAAACACACATCTGATAATGAGTGTGAATTTAAAAAAAATTTACTGAGATATAATTGACATATAACACTATATTAGTTCAGGTATACAATGTAATGATCTGATATGTATAAATTGGGAATCAATCACAATAAGTGTCAACTAACATCTATTACCACAGTTATAATTTATTTCTTGTGATAAGAACTCTTAAGATCTACTCTCTCAAGTGTGAGCATTTATTTTTAAAAATTTATGCTAATATCATATACATTTTACATAGAATTATTGAAAATAACGTAAAACATAAACTTAATGTAAAGAGGATAGCTTTAAGTACAGAAAGTCAAAAGTCACCATAAGACTCGTTTACATGCAGTAACTAAACTTTAAGGAACAATGTTTTTACCTGTTTGGCGTTTTCTATGTATGCAGCCATGTACTCATATGCGGCAGCCTGAGCGTTTACTCGGGTTTCAGTGCCCTCTACAGGCAAAGCAAAACTGTCCATAATGATCATTGTTTCACCATCCACCTTTCCCAGCATCAAGCCCATCACTTCCAAGTTGCCTCCTGATCTGGCGTGCATCACCATTTTCAGAAGAGCCAATGCTGAGATTTTGCAGTACTTAAAGTAATGGTGACTACAAAACAAAAGCATGGTGTAATTAACTTTCTTATGTAAAATACAATTTCAAAAGCGTGTGTGTGAAGATAATGAGTATTGAAGGAATTTATAATGGTGGAAAGGGGATAAAGTGTAGAATGTGGGAAAGAAAAAAGAAGTAGAAAAGCACAGAGTTTCTGCAGGGGGATGGAAATGATAAACATGTCAGAGTCCTGCCAAATATTTCCCCTTGGAGGAAGGGAAGAGTATGAAATAGTTTTTTAGAATATATTGCTCAAGTAGAAAAGAGGTAACTACATGACTGGTTCAAGACTTTTTCTCCTTAATTTTGGAATGACCAACTCTGATTGTGTTTCTGGTTGGATGGTTGTGCCCAACTATTCTCAGTCCTAACCTCTGGCCCCATGGTTAAGAATGTGGGTTCTGCATCCATCTGCCAAGGTATGAATCCTTGCACTGCCAGGTCCTAGCTGTGGTCTTTAAATAAACACTTAATATCTGTGCCCCAGTATTCTCATCTGAAAATAGGATATTTCACAGAGCTGTTAGGAGGAAATAAACTAAACAAAGTAATGTATATAAAGTACTTAGCTTAGTGCCTGACACATAACTCAACTTCTGTGATATCAGCCTCAAAATTAAAAATGCAGCCCTACTATCTTTAGTTCTACTATAATCATTCAGACAAACAAACAAATCACAGTGTGTTATCTGTGGATGTGAGTAAACTACTCTTGAATAAAATTACATTTTCCATCTCACTGATATAGCCCAAGACAGCTAAGATGAGTATAAGTAGAGCTACAATCAGACAGTGAGGCAAGCTGACAGCTTCCAAATATCTGTATCAGCCTAAAATGCACAGCCTGCTATAGAAGAAAGCAGATAACCAGGCAAACTAACCAGTCTGTAAAGAGTGGTCAGTCAATGTCTCTGAGAAGCCTTTTTAAGATGTCTGTCCACAGGTTTCAATTATAAATTGAAGACATGGAGACTTGCTTTTGGGAGCCAAGATATGAATTAAAATCTTGGCTACTCCATTTACTGGGGAAAAGGAAAAAAAGTTATTGTGCTCTTATTACATACATTCTACACATCCTTTTTTTATATTACTTTATCTAGTACATCCTTTTTATGTGTTACCTTATCTAATCTTAATGACATTACCAATTGGTCTTATTTCCATTTCACAAATAAAAAGATAAAGATGGCTAAGTAAACTTCGTAGGGTCAGTCAACTAATTAGTGACAATAGTGAGATTTGCTCTTAGGCCTGACGATTGGTCACTTAGGAGTTTTTTTGCCTCTGTGATCATGAAATAAGTTCCTTATTGTATTTGCTTGTTTTCTTATTTGCAAAAGAATGAAAATATAGTACTGGGTTGTCATGAGGATTAAATGACAGGGAAATGTCCAGTTCACTGCTCAGCCCATATTAGGTATTCCCTAAACATTACTGGATCTGAATACTGACTGTTAAAGCTTGTCTTGTAAAAAACTGTGCAACAGATGAAGTACGGTTTTTGTATGGTGACCATGGCTCTCTTTTCTATCTCTTCATTAGAGATTCTGTGCTTTTTACTCTCTTCCTAACAAAATCTGCTCTCAACTTGTCATCACTCCCACAGGGATTTTCTTAAGGGGCAAAAAGCCTTAAGCTCTAGAGATATGACTTTTAGCTTATGTGAACTGGTGGAGTAACATTTTGGGAAACTGGGGAGACCCTCGTGTGTTTCTGAAGTAACGACCAGGAATCAAAAGATTATAGATCTTTAAAAGATGGCTCATAGTTAGAGACCCTTAGGCTGGCTCAATTTCTGAAGATAGCTGCTGTCTCCACAGTCTGGGATGAGGTGAAGGTCCCAACAAGGTGTATATTGACATAAAGTTCAAGGCAGTGTGTCACATATATTACAAATACGGATGTTCAGAAGGGACACCCCAAATCACCGCTTGCTGTTTTCCTCTTCCATCCTTCGGAGACAAAAGTGTTAAACAGAAAGGGGAGACGAAGAAAGCCCCAGTGGTGGGGTTAAGGCTCTACTCGTGGTAATAAAAGACCAGAATTTTTCAAGTGCATATTCTTTCTCCTCCCTGTTCATGAAAAATCAAGGTCTCCACCCCATTCAATTCCCACTCCCTCTGGGTCTCCTAAACTCCCGCCACCCCTTCCCTCCCCTGCATCTCGCCAGGGACCTCCTCACTCCTTAGTCCAGGGCTTCGCCGCCAAGATTTCTTGCTGCTGTTTCTTGTCGTATTTGTAGATTTCATCGATGCTCTGGGCTTCCTGCATGTTGTTGGCCAATTCCCAGGTTTTCTGGGCCATACAACTCCCGGACGTCGCCATCTCCAGGAAACCGAGAAGCTGTCGCCTCCACAACCAAGATGCAACTTTACCTCGCTGGATTTCCGGGTGTGGGCTTCGGACCCCGCACCACGGGTGCAAATTCGTACTAGCCTCTCGAGGCAGCCATGACACCTGGAACCGGAGGTGAAGTTGGTGCAGACCATTCGGGGATGGCGGGGTCCTTCAGAGGCTCGACCATATAAGCACCACTTACACAATAGATAGAGACAGAGGAGTCTTCTTGTAGCGTAGGGGAAGACGTATTATCTTGGCAAATAACATGTGTGAATTATGACAAAAAATGATTAAATATGAGAATGGTATAGCCTTCCGCACCGGAAGAAGGGAATATTAACTGTTTTGCCAGAAATTGGAATTGTCCTCCTTTGTTCGTACTGCGCAGGCTCAGTCTCCGCCATATTAAAATGGGTAGATCCTTAAGCAGAAGGGGGGAAAACTATTTTTGTGAGGTTTTAGTTACCTTATATGAGTTAAGTTTACTGAAAGATTAAAAAATTGGAATGTATGCGGAAAAGCTGACATGTAAGTAGTTCTGGATGCTGGTTGAAAGATAAACGTGGCATCTTAACTGACTTACTGACGAACCGCTGCTCATGCGTAGAATCCCACGGGCTCGCGTTTGTTTGGCACTACGCGTTCTCCAGCTATCCGCCGAGGCCAGAGAACAAGTGTATGACTTACTAGTTTTCCGAAAACGTTCAGTGTCCAGTTCCTATGGTATTTTAAAATTTAATATTCAGCATTGCTCCGGGAAACCACCTCTGACCTCGAGACCGAATTGATCTCAGCAGCCTGTTTTCTTCCAACAGTTGAATGTTAGGTATCAGGAATGAGCGGCCGAGAGGGAGAGGTGGGGCGGTCAAGGTGGTCGAAGCTTCACCCTTTGCGGCTTATCTGCTGACTTTATCATAGTCTAGCAGAAGAAACAGCAAGAAGCTAGGAGCCACAGAGAAATTCCCCGCTTAAAGCATGCGCACTGACAGCCCTTGCCAGGACCTCAGATAACCTATACTTATATAATAATTAACCTGGATCCACTACACTGCTGTTTTCTCGCTCCTCACCCCAGGACCCATCAATCAAGCTAGGGACTACACTCCCGGAAAGTGCAAAACTTGGCTCACACTCACTGCCTTACATTTAAGTCTCCAGACCTGGGAGGCAAGGGTCCCCGCTTTGCCATCATCGGCAGGGCCCCTTCTCTCCCTTGAGAATGTAAATAAAACTTTTACTTGTCTATTTCGTTTCTCTGATCTGCCATCCTTTACTGTGTCGGCGTGAAGAACAGAACTCCAGTAAGGTTAATACGATGTTTACTTATCTTGTTTTTGCTTGTTTTACGTATTCTTTCTTCGCTTCCTCTCTCCCACTCCGCACTAAATTCTAAGTTCTAAATCACAGTTTTAGGGATAAAACAAGGAACACAAACTTGGTCTTATCCCTTGTTTTAAATACCGAGATGTTTAATAAATATTTTTGCTGGGGGCAGGGGCGGAAGAAAGGGGGAAACAAAGCGGCGGGGGAATAGCACCTCTCTAGCTTCATCTTTTGTAAGTCACCCTTGAAATTTTGTGTATATTGGCTAGCATTGCCTAAAAGACACCCCCCCCCCGACTTTTCTACCTGGGAGCTCCTATTAATCTTTAAAAATACAGCTCAAGAGGTCTTTACTATATCTTTCTTCCTCCTGTCTCCATAATCATTCCTTCCAAAGTGTCTGTGGGTGCTTCTATAACTTATATTGCATTGTAATGTATTGTTTACTTCGAAGTTTTTCTTCTTACTGTAAGTTTTAGAGTGCAGGATATTCCACTAATATGGTGTGTAGCATACAGTTAAAATAAAAACATTAGAATGATCCAATTCTCACCCGTGGTTTTGATAGACTTGGAAAAGGAAATGTCTTTAAAACTCTCTTACAAAGTCGTTTAGGATAAAGGATTCTTAGTTCTACTTTCCATGGAAGCTAGGACTCTCTTCAAGTGGTAGTACCCAGTGTAGGGGTGAATTGGATATGTTGAAATTGGTAATAAAAGCCCAGGACAAAACGTTGACCAGACTCCAGGGAGAAGAGTAATTAATGCCCTGGAGAGGTAGGCCAAGAGTTTTTCTGACACTGCCAGCACTCTCCTTTTTTCTCTCCAGGCCGTGACCTGTTCCCAGGCCAGCTAGGACTTGCAGGGTTTGAAGGGGCTGGAATCAATTTAACCTGGGAAATGGCCCCCACGGGGTAACAGCCCACAGGTGGAGCAGGTGAACGCGGCGGCGGAGTACCCAGCCTGGGTGTGGAATAGCTCCGTGAACCGCTAGGCGGCTGTGTGGCCTCCGGGCCGGCAGGGGTCGCCTGCAGCCGCACAGCTTTCCTCCGAGTTCCTCCCAGTGGGGGCGGTGCCGCGCCTGGCAGTTGACTTAAGGCGGGCGGAGGGCTCGGCCTAAGAGGCGGAGCCCGCGACGGGCGGTCACCGCCACCGCCTCGGACTGCGAAGAGCCTGGCTAGAGGGCTGTCCTTCTCCCAGGACGCGATCCGGCTCACGGGAGTAAGCTTTGGCCGGCCTCAGGCTGGGAA